>CM034300.1:46320783-46480246 GCA_019925795.1 Dendrobium chrysotoxum | reverse complement strand
TACCTGCACCCAAAAAACATGATGTTGAAACCTCCTCATCTAGAGGAAGGCTTACAAGAAGGCAGAGAAGGAAGAAGAATGCTGAGCTTTGAGCTCAGCAGCAACAGCCCAGTCCACCCTTCAAACCAACCTGCCCAGGAACCCGAAGTTAATGTTCCCACCCGGAACAAATTTTCTGATTGATGGTGGGTGAGAAGGAAAAGCTCTACTAGGGAACTGAAGAAGTCTTTTCGGACCGACAACCTGAAGTCCCAACCCCTCTAAGGAAGAAAGAGCCTGAAACCCTATCAGCTCGATGTGCATGGTACTGAAGACAGTAAAGTATAAGGGACTGAAGAAGAATAAATTCCAACAGCCATTGACAATTGTGGCCAAAAGGTCCCCACCATATGAATCATTACCTGTGGAAAATTAGAGAAAATCCAAGCCAGCACTGCGCGGTGAGCATCGAGGCGAGACACCTGAACCTTGGGTTCTGGGATCCACCACCGAAAGGTCCCGATAGAAAGGAAAGCAAATCTAGAGGCTAAGGCCTCATAGAGAAGAGAAGAACGAAAGAAGATTTGATTTGGGCATGACATCCTGTATGACTTCCCGAAGATCTGCCCCTACCAATAAAATACGTCAAAAATGGGTTCTAAAGAAGACCCATACTAACGATCATCCTGACGGTCGACACCTTGGAGAATCCTCCAGGGGATCTCGTCGCCCGCCAACCCTGCCGCAGGAGGAAACTAACTTCAACCACAGCCCACAAGTTGAGAAAATCTTCTTGTCAAATGAAGAATCAGAGGTCTTCTGGCATCGTCGTTCTAAAATTCGAATCCAGGAAAAGGAAGAGGGAGAAATGAATGATGCCATAAACGTGGAAGTAGTTATATGGTGAGACAGACCAACATTAACGATGAAGCCTACTACAACGATGACAAAGAAGATGATGATCAACAACTGTCGGTTAGGCAAGTATACCAGCATCACCGTAAGGCTGGGTTCACCACCTACAGAGGCGGCCGCACCTCAAAAGAAGAAAGAGAAGAGGCTGAAGAGAATCCCCTTGCTTATGAGAATGTCACACTCGCAGAAATGCAGAGGTAAATAAAACATCAAACGAGGGCAAAGGATAAAGAAATCTCTCAGCTAAATAAAAAGATGACTGAGATGATGACTCAAATGGGGACGATGATGCAAAATATGCAGAGAACTACTGCCACGGGTCCCGTACCTACTCCTCCAATCGATCCTCCAAACTTCCAAATACCTCAAGTCTCAGGAGTACGGGGAACTCCTGAGGGTGGTCATGAGGCTCTGAATATCACTCGCCAGCCCACTCCACAAAATATTACAAGTACCTCCGAACCAGTGACTGCTGCATAGTTGGAAGGAATTATTACTGAGAAGATCAAGGCTATCATAGCTGTTGATCAGGCAAAGAAATTGGTTGGCAAGGTCACCCGTACCTTGATGAATATGACCTAGTGTCGTACCCAAAAGGGTATTCAATCCCAAAGTTCTATACCTTCAACGGTACTAACAATCCTAGGCAGCACTTGGCACAATTCAAGGCCACTTGCGGCAACACAGTGGGAAATGACATCCTACACTTCAGATAATTCATCAGTTGTTTAACAGTAACTGCTTTCGAATGGTACACTGAATTATTGAATGACTCTGTAAAGACATTTGTAGAGTTAGAAGCTAAGTTCATGAAGAGGTTCACTAGCACGACTAAAAAGATCACGATCGTCGATCTCGCTTTAGACAAACAGAGAAAAGAGGAATCAGTGTCGAAATATATCACTCGCTGGCGCAACTTGAGTATTAAATATGAGCAGCATCTCGAAGAAGAACATGTCGTACAGTTATTAATGGGAAACATCGATGATAAGATGCAACCATTTCTATGCATGGCTACAATTACCACATTTCAAGATCTACTAGATCAGGTGGCCAAGTTTGAGAAGTTAAACTTGTAGAGATCAGAAGGTCACTTTGACAAGCTCAAAAAGTCTAAAGCCACAGATATTAAGAAGGGTGAAACCTATTTTATGTCCTCCCTCAGGCTAAATAAGGGGAAGCAGGTGGTTTATAACGTAGACAAAGGCAAGCAGCTAATATAGTATGAAGAAAAGCTGAAACAAGTCTACAACCCTAACCCTCAGCCGAAGCAAGTACTTAGAAGGAATAATAGGCCACGAACTTTTTAAGGCGGAGGGGATCACTTAAGGTAAGCAATGGGAACTGTTGATAGAACGTTCCTGTCTCTCAAAGATAAGATGAATAAGGAATATTCATTTAAAAGGGAGAGTGTCGCCAAATTATTTCGACAACGCTAAAAGCAGGCTTAAAACTACTTGAGTGTAAAAGGCCGGAGGAATCAAAAGAGACTGGTGACCCAAATTACTACCCATATCATCGAGTGCTCGGCCATCCCATTGAAGATTGCTATATCTTTAAGGATTGGCTCGAAAGGAAGTACCGGAAGGGAGAGCTCACATTATAGATAATGTGTTGACTAACCCAAGAAAGGAATCAATTCAGGTAGCTACAACTTCTTCTGTATCCCCGATTGAAGAAAAGAGGAAAGGAAAGAAGCCGATTCAAGAAGAACAGTGGGAGACTGTGGTCTCTAAGAAAACTATGAAAATGTTGAAACAGCTTGAAGGAGTGCTAAGTGTAAAGTGAAAATCTCCTACTGAGCTAGTGATAGATTTCAAGACACTGCCTGTGGAACAGAGCATCTACTTTCAAACAATTCCCTAAATAAGTGGTCCTTTAAAACCTGAGAAGGTGAAATCCTCCAAGAAAAAGACCAAATTAAAGAAGCCTAAGGAGAAAAAGAAAGCAACATTGAGGAGGAAAAGGTTTGGAAGAATACTATTAGACTGCGAGGCACCCAATTAAGCTTGTTAATTTTATGGCAGAACTTAAAATTGAGGAGGCAAAAGTGACTGATGAAGATCCACTCCCCGTGAAAACTTGTGGGGTCATTTTGATGACACCAGTGACTGCAATCAATAAGGAAAAAGAAACACCCTCTGAATCTATATAATGGTATTGCCAATGATTAAAGTGTGCCGGAGGATCTTTATTTTCTAGAAGATGATGAACCATATCCTAATATCGCTTCGCAAATGGAGCAGGTGAACTTGGGTAGTAGCTCTGGATCAATGGATGAATCTCCAGATGCAACGATGGTCGACTCTGAAGAAAATACATCATCAAATGAGTCTAAGCAAAAAGAGATCGCCCAGGTGCAGTTGAGAAGTGGTAAGACACTAACATCTCCGTCGAAGAAAGGAATCCCGAATAAAGATAAAAGGAATGAGATAGTTGTAAATGAAGGCATCATCCCCAAGGACCCGAAGAAGAAAGATATTTTAACCATGGGGATAAATTATAATATCCTATCTCACCTGAGAAAGATCCCTGTACAACTCAGCATATACGATACTTTGGTGATGTCTAAAGATCTTTGAGAGACCTTAATTCAGGCTCTCAAAGACCCCGAAAGATATGAGGAATATTTTATTGAACGTAATTTAACATACGTCTTACAAGCTCGAAATAAGCCAATTATTACTTTGTTCGATGACGACATGATGCTTGGAATGGCAGACCACAACTGCCCTCTGTATGTTACTACAGAGAGTGACAGAATGATAATCAGCTAGATTTTGATTGATCTCGGGTCCTCTATCAACCTTATGAGATTAAAAGCACTAAGATCACTATGTCTCGATGTGCAGCATCTTAGGCCAGATAAACTGATGGTACATAGTTTCGATGAGAAGGGGCAAAAGACCCTAGGATCATTCATGCTCTCCCTAACATTCGGGGAGATTCACACTGAGGCAAAGTTTCATATGATCGATGCGGACACCTCATTCAAGGCGCTTCTAGGTCACTCGTGGTTGCACGATTACATCATGGTCCTGTTGACACTACACCAATGTATGAAGTATATTAGGGATGGAGAGGAGTTTAGAATCTATGGTGATATTCATCCCTTTGTGGTCCATGAGATAAAAATCTATCAAGATGCCAGGTACTTCATCCCCAAAGAGCCAAAGCCATCGAGTTTTCTTGAGGCTAAAGCAGCAAACCCAAAGGATGCAAAGTGGCCCGAACAGAAAGCTGAGAAGAAGCAAGCAGGGAGAAAGAAGGTAGCGCCAACCCTTCCAAAAACTGCAGTTATTCCTAGACTAAGAAAATATGTGCCTCACCTAAGGAGTGACATGCACGAGGATGATGTCATCCCTGTTAAATCTCAGAAAGTATATCAATCAACAGCTAGGGGAAAAAAGAAGGCAGAATATTCAGATTCTGATTATGACTACAAGTCTACCTACATGAATAAGGTATAATGTGTATGCTTGAGAAGAGTGGATAATATATCGATCTCAGACATCGTATATGTAGTTACACGTGTTCCCCCACAACATTTCAAAGAAATCGCTCTTCGAGAGGTGCATAATATCGAGGAACTCGTAACATTTTATGTGCCTCCCCTACAAAATGGATGAACTGGGGACCCTATTCTACAAATTTAGAGAGCGTAAAGAAGAAGGAAATTGAGACTGGATCCATAGGCCCATCGAGCCCCGGGAGTTAGTGCTTACGAGAATGCCTAGATTCAACACCAAAAATATTCAGAAGATGTTACAAAAATAAGCCAGAATTTGCACTCATGCACAACAACTTCGCCTTTGCTTAAAGCTTTGGTATCGAAGAAATCCCTATGCATTACGAAGAAAGGACATTCTCGTAAGGAGAGGTCTCAGATTTGTCATACAAAATACCCTCAAAAAGAGATGTGTCAGGCCATCACATGCATGAAATTTGAATTCGATGATGGTGGCACTGAAGAGGTTTATGAAGCCAATAATTACAATGATCAACCCGTAGGAGCTGAGCCCGCACCAGAAGAACTTGAAGCTGGTGCACAGGAAGCCACTATGGATGAGCTAAAAGAAGTCAACTTTGGAACTGAGGAGGATCCTCGCCCAACTCTCATTAGCTCCCTTTTACCGAAAGACCAAGTGGAAGAGATAAAAGAACTCCTCTGTGAATTCAAGAACTGCTTTGCCTGGACATATGCTAAAATTCCCAGCTTATCCCCTAATGTGATAGTTCACAGATTAGCTATAAATCAGATGCAACACCTGTCAAGCAAGCTCCTAGGAGAATGAGATTGGAGATTAAAGAGCAGGTGATTGTAGAGACAAAAAAAGCTCATAGAAGCGGGCTTCATTCGAGAAGAAAAGTATGCAGACTGGATCGCCAATATCATCCCTATGAAAAGAAGAATGGTCAGATTCATATCTACACTCAATTTTTGAGACCTCAATAAGGCATATCCAAAGATGATTTCCCGCCTCCCCACGTCAGAACTCTTAGTGGACAATACTTCCAACTATGATATATTCTTATTTATGGATGGGTCATCGGGCTGCAATCAAATCAAAATGCCACCTGAGGATGAGAATCACACGTCATTCAGAACTCCCATTGACATTTTCTGCTACACGATTATGCCTTTCAGCATGAAGAATGTTGGTGCCACATATTAGCGGGCGATGACGCATATTTTTCACGAGCTGATTCATCAAAAGGTTGAGTGCTACATAGAAGACCTGGTCGTCAAGAGGATGGACCAAAAGATCACTTAAATGATTTGAGGATTGTATTTGAAAGGATCGGGAAGTATGATCTGAAAATGAACTCTCTCAAATGCGCCTTCGGTGTCTCCTCCGATAAATTTTTTGGGCACGTTGTTCATCATCGAGGAATCGAGATTGACCCTAACAAAATCAAAGCAATCGTAGAGATGCCACCACCTAGAAACATTCACTAGCTACACTCTTTGTAAGGTCAATTAGCTTTCATTCGATGATTTATATCAAATATGTGGGGTAGGTGCCAGCCATTCTCCAAATTAATGAAGAAGGATGTTCATTTTAAATGAGAATATCAGGAGGCATTTAATAGTATCAAGAGATACTTATTAAATCCTCCTATTCTCACAGCTCCTATACCGGGGTAGCCTATTATAATGTATACGGAAACATTAAAAGAGTCTCTCGGAGCATTATTGGCCCAACATAATGAAGAAGGTAAAGAGATTGCACTTTATTATATCAGTCGGGGATTGATTGGGGAAGAAATATGCTACTCTCTAATCGAGAAATATTATTTGGCGCTAATTTTATAGTTCAAAAACTCCGCCACTACATGCTCTCTCATAAGATTACGTTGATATCAAAGATCAATCTGTGAAGTTCTTGATGACAAGACCAGCGTTGATAGGTCACCTAACTAGGTGGGCAGTGATACTAATGCAGTTTGATATCACGTACATACTACAGAAGGCAGTAAAGGGGCAAGCTTTGGCCGATTTCCTCGCCGTGTGTCTGATCTATGCTGATTCACCACTTAATGATGATTTGTCCAATGAACAAATCATACAAGTCAAGGAAGAGGAGAAACTATAATTTTGGGAGATGTATTTTGATGGGGCGTCATCTATCAAATCTTCCAAACCTCCAAATCTTGCAAAGGTCCAAGCTGGCATCGGTCTCATCTTTATAGAACTCGAGGGAGGTATCATGAGATTCTCGTTTAGTTTAACTGAACCTCAAACCAATAATGAAGCTGAATATGAAGCCTTACTAGCTGGACTAGAGATTCCAATTGAGATTAGTATCACAAACTTTTAAATTTTTGGCGATTCTTAACTTGTAAAAAATCTAGTCGTGGGTATTTACAAAATTTATAAACTTGAGTTGGCTCACTACCACCGACAAACTCTTAAGCTCCTAAAATAAGTGCCAATGTTAAGATAGCTCGAATCCCTTGAGGAAAAATGTAAAGAAGATTGTCTTGCCAAATTGGCAAAGGAGCTGGCAAGTGAAGATAAGAGATTACCCATATTTATCATGGTTGAAAATCATCAGGTCTTAGAGCCAGCAATCTTATAATTCCTATAGGTAGAGGGACTACTAGATTCAAGCCAACATGATACAACCCCAGTTGATCCTCAACCTCCCAGCAGATCACTATCGAAAATCAGCCAGAAGAATGCCATGTGGCCAAAAGGTATAGATCCAGCCGATATTCAGAGTAGTGGTAACATTGCTTAGATGTTGAAGTCGAAAATGATTGGAGGCAGCCATTCATCGACAACTTCAAAGAAAATAAGCTCCCGATAGATAAATTATTGACCACGCAAATCAAGAAAAGAGCGTTACGATACATGTTTATCAACGACACGCTATATTGACGAGCCTTTGCCCAGATGTGGCTAAGATTCCTAAGGTCCAAAGAAGCTGATAGAGTGGTAACAGAAGTCCTTGAAATACTTTATGGAGCACATCAGTTAGGCCCTAAAATGGCTGCCAAGATCAAGAGAATGGGTTACTATTGCCCCACAGTAGCTAGGAATTATATCGACCATGCTAAAAGATGCCATGAATGTCAAATTCATGGTGATGTCATACATCAACCGCCAAATCCGTTGCACCCCTACGATAGCATCCTGGCCATTCGAATGTTGCAGCACAGATATTATCGGTCTGATAGATTCGCCATCATCAGCTAGACACCGTTTCATCCTTGTAGTGACAGACTATTTTCTAAGTGGGCAGAAGCAGCTCTATTTAAGAAGTCACATTCGAACAAGTGATCAATTTCTTCACGCATAATATCATCTACAGATTTTGTGTACCATATCGTGTGATCTCAGATGATGGTACAGAATTAAGAGCATTAAAATCTATAAGTTTGTCGAATGACACAAGATAGATTGGCGATACTTGTCAATATACAACCCAAGGGTAAATGGTTTGGTAGAGGCCTTCAACAAGACGCTGGAGAAATTATTGAAGAAGATCCTCACCAAGAATAAGAGAGAGTGGCATACAAAGATGACGGAAGTGCTATGGGCATACCGTACAACCTACAAGATGCCAACCCAAGCCACACTTTATTCATTAGTGTTTGGAGTTGAAGCAGTGTTGCCACTAGAGATCGAACTACCATCACTTTGAGTTGCCATCCAATATGACCTCACTCAAGAGCAAAATGCTCGTCTGAGAATGGAGGAGCTTGATGCGCTCGATGAAGTCAGGTTACAAGCCCAACAAAATTTGAAGATCTATCGAGCAAGGATGGAAAAATCCTTTGACCGAATGGTGCGGCATTGAACATTTCAAGAAGGGTAATTTGTCCTGATGCTGAGAAGGCCAATCATCCCTCACCAAAAAATTGGTGGTAAATTTATATCTAATTGGGAGGGCCCCTTTGTTATCGAGAAAATTTATCAGGGAGGAGCCTATCAGTTGATTGATCTAGAGGGCCAGAGACCTATTCCACCGATCAATGGTCGATACCTAAAGAAATATAATGCATAGGGACAATGATGTACTTAAACTATTCTATACTTTGAATGCACCCACTGACATATGTATAACCCATATTTTAAAATTCTTAATACAAGAATGCATTTAAAAAAAAATGGGGGCATTTTAAATATTTATTTGGGTCAACATCGTGCCGCATGCTGAGATCCCTGAATAAATATTTAAAATCTCAAAGTTCTAAATTTGCCCGAAACAAAAAAAAACTCACTTTGTGTGATAGAGAGTATCTGAGCATTTATTTAGGTTGACATCATGTTGGTGTCAAGATTCCTAAGTAAATACTTAAAATCCAAAAAATTTCAAATTTATTATCATGAAACCTTCCTGCCAGACAAGGGGCATTTTAAATATTTATTCAGGTCGACATCGTGCCATATGCCGAAATCCCTGAATAAATATTTAAAATATCAAAAGTTTAAATTCTTCCTACCATAAAAATCCTACTGCGAGGCAGAGGGTATTTAAATATTGATTTGGGTTGACATCATGCCACAAGCCAAAATCTCTGAAATAAATATTTAAAATATCAAAAGTTTAAATTCTTCCTACCTTAAAATTGCTCTACGAGGTAGAGGGTGTTTAAATATTGATTTGGATTGACATCGTGCTACGTGTCGAGATTCCTAAGTGAATATCTAAAATTTAAAATTTTGAATTTATCCTATTTCAAAACCTCCCTGTGAAATGGGGGGTACTCAAATATTTATTTGGGTTGACACCATGCTACGTGTCGAATCCCCAAAATGAATATTCAAAATCATCAAGCCTTATTTTTCTTTGAATAATGATACAAAAAATTCTGTTGTTAATACATGTACGCAGGTAATTTTCCTGAAAGTTTGGGACATCATTATCCTTCAGTGTACCATAATTTCAAAAGTCAAGAAAAAGACTTTTGTAACTACACGCTCCAACAAATCGAGCTGAAAAAGCTTGAAGTTTTCCAACAGCCTGAAGCTTAAGTTTCGGATGGGTGTATGAGGCCAGATCCAACACGCCTAAATATGGCCAGATCGCTAGCAGCTCCGTCTACTCAACACGCTAGAAGAAAGGCCGTGTAGCGGAACCCCTACTTCGTCAGCCCATTAGTAGGGACTGTAGGAAGAACGAAGGCCAATTTGACTCGATGAGTTCTAGTAGTCGTACTCCACAAGACTCTCCTAATTGACCATAGAATCAAAGGTCCAGTGGGAAGGCGGCGTCGCGAGGAGCTACCAAATTTTCATAGGCTCCAAATCTTCAACCACTGAGGACTCCAAATCTATCAACTTCAAGAAATTTAGTATTGGGAAGCACACTTCCCGTAGCTCAAGTTTGAAGCCTGAATGGGTGTAGAAGGCCAGATCCAACAAGCCCAAATATGACTGGATCGCTGGCAATTCTATCTAGTCAACATGTCAAAAGAAAGGACGCAGTAGAGGAACCCCATTTTAGCAACTAGAAGACAAAGGGCTATCAAATTCTAGCATGATCTGATGAACTAATGTGACTCAGATTAAAGTCTCCTCAATTGGTTAAGGATCAAGATACAACTTGCATTTGGTACTATCAACCAAATCCAAAACCTACAAACTTTCCTTCAAGTCCCCAAAATCTGAGCTTAAAGCTACGACCACTAGCTCCAACTAGTGGCTAAGGTGACAATGCTCACAACAACCCTCAAAGATAGGGCATTTTAAGTATTTATTTGGGTCGATATCATGCTGCGTGCTGAGATCCCTAAATAAATATTTAAAATCTCAAAAATGTCAAATTTATCTTATTTAAATTATCCATGTAAGAGAGGGGCATTTTAAATATTTATTCAGGTCAATATCGTGCTATATGCCGAGATCCCCAAATAAATATTTAAAATCATCAACACAAATATCCCTTCGTGTATAGAAGGATATAATAATTTTCTCTATGAACGCATATGCAGGTGATTCTCCAAAGAGTTCAAGACACCACCTTCTCCAATGTACTAAGATTTCAAAAGTCAGAAAAGAGATCTTTGTGACTACACTCTCCAATAAATTGAGCTGGAAAAGATTGAAGTTTTCCAAAAGTTTGAAGCTTAAGGTTCGAATGGGTGTAAGAGGCCAGATCCAATATGCCCAAATATGGCTGGATCGCCAGCAGCTCCGTCTACTCAACACGCCAGAAGAAAGGCCGTAGTAGCGGAACCCCCACTTCCTCAACCCGTCAGTAGGGATTATAGGAAGTACGAAGGCTAATTTAACTTGACAAGTTCAAGTGATCGTAGTCTATCAAATTTTTCTAATTGATCGGAGAATGAAAGTTCCAATGGAAAGGTGAGGTCTCGAGCAACTGCCGAACGAGCGTAGGCTCTAAATCATCAACCACAAAGGAGGATACCAAATCTATCAACTTCAGTAATTTTAGTATTGGGGAGCACATTCCCCATAGCTCCAATCTGAAGCCTTAATGGGTGTAAGAGGTTGAATCCAACATGCTCAAATATAACTGGATCGCTGCCAGCTCTGTCTACTCAACATGCCATAAGAAAGGCCACAGTAGAGGAACCCCCATTTTAATAACCAGACAAAGAGCTATCAAATTCTAGCTCACCCAATCTGATAAACACAAGTTTCTCAGATTAAATCTCCTCAACTAGTTAAGGATCGAGATACTACCCACGTTGGGTACTATCAGCTAAATCCAAAATAACAAATCCTTCAACAAATCCAAAAAGCGTCAAGCAAGGATCGAAGGAATTTTTCTTCAACAAGTCCACCAAAGCACAAAGTAAAGGACCGAAGAAATTATCCCAAAGTTCATGTAAAGCTGAAGGCTGAACTAAGAGGATTTTATCATCAATAAGTCCGTTATGCACAAAGCTTTGGACCGATGGCATCTCATCATCGAATTTCAAACCTAAAGGGTTTTGGTCACCGGCATCTACCCCTTCATCAAGCTCGCCAAAATAAGAAGCATAGGGCAGAAGGTATATTTAAATCCTGACAAGTCAAAAAAGGACAATTCAGATAAAACTCCTTCATCAAGTCTGTCAAAGCACAAAGTTAGGCCAGAAGGAATTCTCACATTTATTAAAAGAATCCACCATCAACAAGTCTATTGATAATATCTTTTCACTCAACAAACTTTTGTCGATTGAGCCGTAAGATGTTCAAATTTAACATGTGACTCTTGAGCATCAATATCCATGTATACAAATGGAGACTAGTCAAGAGAGACATTTAATGTGACATCCAATGAAGTTTTGGAGACTCACAAAATAAATAAAAAAAAACTTCAGTATGACATCCAAAAAAGTTATTGGAGACCCGTAAAATAAAAACCCTCGGCATGATATCCAGAATAAATATTTGGAGATCCACAGGGTCAAATCATGTTACAACAAATGTGATATGCTCTAGACACGTACCACATTTATTGGGGGGCATTTCTTGACCCCTATACATCAAACCATGTGCAAAAGGGATGAAAATGGCGAATTAGGCAGCGCACGGGTTGGAGCGATGCATCACTTGAAGGCTCAAACAAGCTTTGATTATGAAACGGATGATGTCATTGCGATTAGAACATTGAATCCTGCTAAGTCGAGGCCCCTCGCAGTCGAATCGGATGAGATCGGTCAAAAGGGATGATCAACACCCAAATTAAAGCGTGACACTGATCAAATGACTTCAGATCGACAAACAGGCTTTGTTGTTGCATCCAGAATGTTATTAAACTCTATAAACTACGTCGTATTTATTCAATTTGGAACATCCAGAATGGTGGCATAGATCTCGAGGAAACAACACTGATTTCGAGAAAAATCAGCCTCATCGCTGTCCAAATGATGTCCATTCATAAAAAAGATTTCATCATTGTGATCAGAATATCACAAATACTCAAGAACCACACTTTTTGTATTCAATTTGGAACATACAGAATGGTGGCACAAATCTCGAGATAATAGCACAGATTTTAATGAAAATCAGCCTCATCGCTGCCAAATGATGTCTATTCATGAAATAAATTTCATCATTACAACCAGAATATCACAAATACTCAAGAACTACACTTTTTATGTTCAATTTGGATCATCCGGATTGGTGGCATGAATCTCGAGACAAAACATGCGTATCGAGAAAATAGATCTCGATGCTATCCAAACGAAGTCCAATTGTGAAATGGACTTCATCATTGCGTTCAATACGTCCTAAATATCCAAGGATAATAGCAACTTTATTCAAATTAAAACATGCAAAAAGATCGATACACATCCCTAGGTAAAGCACAAATTTCAAGGAAAAGGTAGCTCGGCGCTACCCAAATGACATTCGATTGACAAACGAACTTTGCCATTGTGTCTGGAACCTCGTTAATACTCTAAGTGCCCTACTAATTTATTTAATTGCAGTTGCCCATGCAAACCGAGGTGGTCCCAAAGCGACTACATGCATTTCCAGAAAAAACATTAGCCTTGGCACTACTGAAATAATATCCGATAGCAAAACTGAACTGCGTCATTGCGACCGAAACATCAGCAATACCCTAAATGCACTATCAATTTGTCTAATTTTGATATTCGACAAAATCGACATGCAAAATGAAGAAAAATGCATGCAAAACGAGAAAGCAGGCAAATTGAGGCAATAATGATAGAATTAAGGCATTGCTACCCTATTGATTAATGCAGAATAAGATGTCACCAATATGGCATTAATTTGACAAAGTTTTATGAAACAGCAGATGCCAAAATAAAGAAAAGGAATTAAAGCCATTCAATGCATTACCTTATTTGTCTATTTATTTTCTCTGCTGCAATGGTCTCGAATATACAAACATATCCTTAAATTGAAAGTGGAGAAAGTTACGTCTCCCTCTTTTCCTTGTTACAATAGAAACTTCACTTCAACTATTCAAAAACCACAGCAATCTCTTTCTCGCCTACGCCTTCTGTCTTGACTTTTTTTTTTTGGATGCATATGAACAAAGCCTTGTACACTGCCAGTTACACATGCGTTACAGTTGGTGTATCCGGACTCCTTTTGGCTGGAGTTTATTTGCTGGTTCATGTATATGGCTTTAGGAGATCAATGCACGCAATCGAGTGGATGGTAAAACATGCTTTCGAGATATACGTTCTAGTGGCATGCAACTTACTACCCTTTTTTTTTATTCAAGGCTTATATTTGAAGGACCCTAGAAATAATCGGTAATGGAGGAGAAGCTTGAAAATAGCTCATATGTGCTTAGAGAAAATCCCAATAAGACAGGTATGCTATTAGATTTCGTCGGAGAATATCCGACATGGCCGTCGTCTTCACTGAAGAAACAGCAGTGCATGGTGTGCGGCAAAGAGTTTCCTTCTTAGAAAGCTCTGTTCAGTCACATGAGATGACATCCTAACAAGATTTGCCGTCGAAGCTTTGAAGTAGAGGAGCAAGAAGAGGATCAAGAAGAAGTTTCTTGGAAGCACTTGTCGAAGCTAACTTCAGCGGCTTTATCTATAACTGAGTACGAGCAAGAGCAAGAAGAAGTCGCCATCAGTCTCATGATGTTGTCATGTATGTTGGTGGTTACTGGTTGATCGCTGCCGAGCCATTTGACAAGCAATGAGAGGTCATGGAAGACGAGGAGCTACAAATGGAGAGCGATGCAGTTGAAGGGTATTCTACATATGATTGTCGAGAAGGAGACGGAGATCACGGACGCTCTCTACGTCGACCTTTCCAAGCCAATGTTTGAATCTTTTATCCATGAGATTTCATTGGCAAAGCATGCCTGCGAGTTGGCTCTAAAAGAATTGGAGCATTGGATGAAATCAGAGGAGGTATAGATCATATTATTGGAGCTATTGCAACAGAACTCTATGATCCATATGGACTAAAGCCACTTCCATCTGAGAAGATCTTGCAGCTTGTCACAGGTATCATCTCACTTTCTCTATAAGAGCTAATGCAGCTTGGTTCAATTCTCCAACATCGGCTGAAGCATCTAAGGTTGCAGAAGGTGTCTTCTGAAGGATTTGGTGCAGCCTTGCAAATCAGTTCTGCCTCTGAAAAGATGAAAGAGAAGAAGGTTGGAAAGACTACTTTTGATATCAAACTCGAGAAGTTTGATGCCACAGCAAAGATTAGGGTGATCAAAGAAGTCATAACATTCACCAATATATGATTGAAGGAAGCTAAGGATTTGGTATAGAAGGTCCCTGTTACTCTGAAGCAAGGGATCATCGAGGAGGAAGCCACTGGCATCGTAGAGAAGATCAAAGCAGTTGGTGGTGTTGCTGTGATAAAGTAAAAAAAATGATTTTATTTTAATGTTATAAATCAAAATCATAAGTGACTCTTCCTACATTTTGAATCTTTAGATGTATTTGTATTCTTCTGGTTTTGTTTTGCAGAAGTGCTTCATTTTGGTTAAAAAAAAAAGAGTGGGTATATAGTAAAAATAAAAAAAAGAATAAAGAGAAGATGGGAAAATAAAAAAGGAAAAAGGGGAGGAGGAATATAAAAAAAATGATGAGTTTTGTGTATTTTTACAAATCGCCTCCACACTGTCATCGCCACCTCCCTACGCAGGTATAAAAATTCTAACTCAAAAATCCCACTCTCGACGCTAGCGACGAGTTGGCAAACCCCCCCCCCCCCCTTCCACGCGCTCACGTAGCGTTATGGGGAGGGAAATGTTGACCCTTTATAACTACCCCAAAAATCACAAATTTGATAAAGATGATTTAACTCGAATGGGGATCGCACCTTGATTTTACTATGCAGTGGTTGAAAAAACAATCAAATGAGGGACTTCAAGTTATTATTGATGGAATTGATTTGCACATAAACATTTCTCTTTTATCTATAGCGGGGCATGATGGTATGGGATAGACAACTCTCTTGCTACATGATTATGAAGATGAAATGATAGAGGAATTTGATCTTAAAATATGGGTTTGTGTTTCCATCAACTTTGATGATTGTTGGAGAAATAGTTAAGAAGGCTTTTAGGATCTCCATTGGCAGCTAAAATCATTGGTGGCATTCTAAAGGACAACCCGAATGAAAGGCATTGGAGGACAGTTCTAGAAAAGCAATTTATTTGCGACGAAAACAACGAATTAGGCAGCGCAAGGCAGATCAAATGACGTCCGATTGCAAAACGGATTGCGTCGTTGCATCCGAACGTCGTCAACATCAAAGATCTACATTCTATTTAATTAATTTGGATCAATCGGGGTGATGGCACGCGAATCAAAGCGATCCTAATGCGATAAGATGACGCGCATTTCAAGAAAAATTGGCCTCGTCGTCGCCCAAATTACGTCCGATTGCAAAATGGATTGCGTGGTTGCATCCGGAACGTCGTCAACATCAATGATCTACATTTTTTTTAATTAATTTGGATCAATCGGGATGGTGGGACACAAATCAAAGCGGTCCTAATGCGATAAGATGACGTGCATTTCAGGGAAAATTGGCCTCGTCGTCGCCCAAATGACGTCCGATTGCAAAAGGAATTGCGTCGTTGCACCCGAAAAGTCGTCAACATCAAAGATCTACATTCGATTTAATTAATTTGGATCAATCGGGGTGGTGGCACGCAAATCAAAATGATCCTAATGCGATAAGATAACGCGCATTTCAAGGAAAATTAGCCTCGTCGTCGACCAAACGATCTCCGATCGACGAACGGACTTCGCTATCATGTTCGGAATGCTCTCAACATTTAAAAAACTATATTTTTTTATTTAATTTGAAGCATTCGGATTGGCGGCGCAACCGGAGTGATTCAAATACGGCAGTGCGCGGTTCAAGAAAAGTGGTCTCGTCGTCCCCCAAACGACGTCCGATTGCAAAATGGACTATATCGTTGCGTCTGGAACGCCATTGACATGAAAAGTCTACATTTTATTTAATTAATTTGGATAGTCTGAAGTGGTGGCATGAACCCCGAGGCAATTCGATTGCAATAGCACATGTTTTGAGAGAAATTTAGCCCTCGGCATCGAGCAAATGATCTCTGATCGACGAACGGACTTCGCCATCATGCCCGGAATGCTCTCAATATTTAAAAACTACATTTTGTTTATTTAACTTGAAGCATTCGGATTGGCGGCGCGACCAGAGTGATTCAAATACGGCAGTGCGCGGTTCAAGAAAAGTGGCCTCGTCGTCACCCAAACGACGTCCGATTGCAAAACGGACTATGTCGTTGCGTCCGGAACGCCATCGCTATGAAAAGTCTACATTTTATTTAATTAATTTGGATAGTCTGAAGTGGTGGCATGAACCCCGAGGCAATTCGATTGCAATAGCACATGTTTTGAGAGAAATTTAGCCCTCGGCATCGAGCAATGATCTCTGATCGACGAACGGACTTTGCCATCATGTCCGGAATGCTCTCAACCTTTAAAAACTATATTTTTTTTATTTAATTCGAGGCATTCTGATTGGCGGCGCGGCCGGAGTGATTCAAATGAGGTAGTGCGCAGTTCAAGAAAATTAGCCTCGTCGTCGACCTAATGATCTCTGATCGACGAACGGACTTCGGCCACTGCGTCCGAAACATCCCAAATACTTAAGAATGACTTTTAATTTGATTGAATTAAATGACGTATGAGAATGTCGGCATGAATTGCGAGGCAAAAGCACAAATCACAAGGTAGTGGTGCGCGTGCTAAGGAGTTTAGCCCTCGGCGTCGACCAAATGATCTCCGATTGACGAATAGACTTCGCCATCGCGTCCAGAACACTGTCAATACTCTAAATCGACTGTCAATTTATCCAAATTGAAATTACGCTGTGACCGATGAGGGTTCTAATACAATAATGCGTATTTCAAGGAAATTAATGCTCAGCGTCGACCAAATGACGTACGATCGTGAAACGAACTGCGTCGTTACGGCCAGAATATCGTAAATACCCTAAATCAACTATCAATTTATTTAATTTTGATATTTGATGAGATTCGACATGTATTTCGAGACAAGAATGCACGCAATACGAGGTAGCTAACACATAAATCGATGACCTTCTAATTGATTGATGCATATTTATCATCTTAATTTAATGCTTATACTAGTAATGGAAAGTCATCATTAACATCACATAGGGATCTGATCAAAAGAGGAAGGTCAGAGTAAATTTCAAAATCATAATTAATATTTACCTCGTATCTCCTTTCGATATCTTGCTCTGAACTGATTTCCTGCTTTGAATCCCGTAAAATCCGGCAGAGAACCTCGGACGTCCGCAAGGTGTCTCTTCTTTGGCCTTGAAACCTCCTCACTGACTGACGCTATAAAGGAGGAACAAAATAATTCATTGGCTGTTTTTCCTTTCTTTCTCACTTGCCTCAAACTTCCTTCACTGTATCCGCTGCTTCCACATCCAACCTTAGTGCTAAAGCCTCCTGTTCACCCCAGCAACTCCCTCGCCAAAGTCACCCGCTCCTTATAGGCTACTTCAGTTAAACGCACGGACTACACCATACACTCCACCTCTGTCCAAGCCGCAGAAACCATTCAGATTTTCATACCACACAGAATTTCCAAGCTTTGCAAAATCGCCACCCCGTCAAGCCCGAAGTCTTCTCACGCAAAATATTCTGCCGTCACTTTGTCTTCACCGTTCTCTTTTTCCTCTTACCCAACCACAAGCATTTGCTATTATATAAATAGCAGCTTTTGTCCTCTTCCCTACTTCCAAATAATCATTATATGCTTCTTACACAAAGACTGTAGCTTCACGTGGACTTCCCATTTCTATTGACTTTGATTCCCACAACAAATGTTCATCTCTTTAGCTTTTTCTCCCACTACCACAACCTATTTAGTTTGATATCCTTACTAGCAGCCAAAAAAGAAAATCTTTGATATCTTATAAAGTTCAAAAAAGAAAGAGGTACATTTGAAGACCCATACACGCTTTCTTAAGCGTGGTGGGGGATTGAAGACCTTATACGGCCTGCGGTGTCCTCGAAAGAGGACACCTACCATACACGCTTTCTTAAGCGTGGTGGGAAAGGCCCGGTTTCCCGTAATTTCCCCTAAACGGGGGAGACGCCGGGAGGCTGCCGAAATTTTACTGAAACAGAGGACTTGAACTTGCAAATTTTTGGACAGCAGGGAACCAAATGAATTTGATAACACACTTGAACTTGAACAAACAACCATAAATTGAACTCAGTTGAAAACTAAATAATAACATTGATATCAAATGAATTTGAATATGGGTGATATTGAGCCAAAAAAAAGAGGGGAGGAGAGAATAGAAAAAGAAGAGATGAAAATACAATCAAGTGATAAATTAAAGATCAATAAGGAATTCCATTTGAGCAATAACATGACATTTTTAATGGAGTATTAAAGAATTATCTCTCCAATTAAGATGCAAATGTTGAATGGCTCTAGTCATCTAAATGAAAACTATCATATGAGCAAGGAATGATAAAGTCAAAATGAGATAATTGAATCGATATGTATGCAAGATCTAAGTGGATAATATGTCAATATGCCTACAAACTAATACTATAAAGTCTCTCTCCCATAAGTGTTGAAAGTTTTGTTGCAAATCTGGTTTTGATGAAGACAAACATGTTTCCAGTGTGTTTTGCTTGGCTAATCTGTTTCAAGCACAAAAGACCGCGAGCCACTCAAGCCAACTCAAGATCAGGTCCAAGTGTGTCAAATGTATGATTTTTCTTTTTATTGAGTCAATTGTACTGTAACTGATTCCCTAGCTAAGTAACCTTGCACACACACACTCAGGGAGAGAGATTGAGTGAATTAGAGTTTCTGTTAAAAATTTATTCAGATCGTCCTGGACGATATCCACATCTTCCTGGACGATCCAGTTAAAACAGAAACCCTAATTAGGGCGACTAAGTTAAGAGGGTCTGATTGAGCCGATCGTCCTGGACGATCTACGGATCCTACTGGACGATATGCCCAAATCAGAAATTCTCAGCCGCCAGATCAAGTTAGGCAAGTTCTTATTTTTAGATACTTGGTCTGATCGTCCCGGACGATACGTGTATCATCCCGGACGATCCAGTACAACCATGCCTAATTTAATCTGGTAATTAAGGAAAGCAATTTATTTTTGGTTGATACGATCATATCGTCCTGGACGATCGCAGGATCGTCTCGGACGATCTTGATCGTCTAGTGCATTTAAGCTGTACATCCAGAACTATGTACAGGACGATTTGGGGCCTTTTTGAACTAATCATACCGGACGATGACCCTATCGTCCTGGACGATCAAGTCATTTTTTGGTCGTCCAGCACAAATTTCTCTGGATGACCCGAACTGTCTTCTGGACGATTTCCCTCAATTTGCACTAATCATCCCGGACGATCGCAGGATCGTACGGGACGATATGAACAACTTTTTCTACAGATCATCCAGAAGAGCCAGATCGTCTAGATTGAAATAGCTGAATTTGAACTGATCGTACAGGACGATATACCGATCGTCCTGGACGATCTTGGCCGACCAGTTGAGATTTAGGGAAAATTTTAAGCCCTCCTTTAAATAAACTTTTTCCAATTTTTGGAAAAATCTTTTGCTACCTTCCTTCCCTGAGAAACCCTAGAGAGAGAGAGAGTTGAGAGAGAGAGAGAAGATCTTGTGAGGGGGAGTTAGTGAGGGATTCACTAAGGTTGCTCCGAGCACGGATCAGAGTCATCTTCTCCACTCGTCGTCTTTCGTCTAGTCGGTGTTCGTCGTGGGAGGATCAGTTCGCAAGAAGATCCGGGGTTCTCTGCCCACTTCAGGTGGAAGCAAAAGGAGTTCGTAGGTTCTCTGCCTGCTTCAGGAGGAAGCGAAAGGAGTTCGAAGGTTCTCTGCCTGCTTCAGGAGGAAGCGAAAGGAGGCCGGGTTCTCTACCTCACCGTGTGGTGAAAAGGAGATTTTTGTACAGGCTTCTCCGCCTTGCTGTAGGAGCAAAAGGAGAGACACTTCTGTTTAGTGCAATACCCGGAGGGGAGGCTCCGGGGAGTGGACGTAGGTCAAGTTGACCGAACCACTATAAAATTTGGTTTGCTTTTCTGATTCAATTCTGCACTTTAATTTTTCCTGATATTAACTGCTTGGGTGAATATCTTTGGTTGATCTTTTTATCGTTGTTTTAATTCATTTCCGTTGCACGTTATAAAAAGATTTTCATAGTTATCGTGAAATTTTTAAATAACCAATTCACCCCCCCTCTTGGTTAGCCTCGGGACTAGTTCACTAGGGCTTAATATCCCTATCGAACTTTCAAGTGGTATCAGAGCGGGATTCAAAATTTAAGTTTAAAAACTTTTGAATTTGATCCATGGCTAACTGTAATAATCGTAATACTGCTGAAGGATATTCTATTACAAGACCACCATTGTTTGATAATATTCCTTTTGATTTTTGGAAAACACGCATGTCTACTTTTCTACAGTCTATTGATTATCGCATGTGGATGTTAGTTAAGGACGGATACGAACCACCTTTTAGACTGATTAACAATGTGAAAACTGAACTGTCTTTTACTGATTGGACGTTTGATGATCGTGATTTAGCACAGTTAAATGCAAAATGCTTGAACTGTTTCTTTTGTGCTTTAAAATCCGAAGACTATATGCGTGTTTCCACTTGTACAACGAGAAAGGAAATCTGGGATAGATTATGCATAACATACGAAGGTACAACTGAAGTCAAACAGTCTAGGTTAAACATCTTGTTACATAATTACGAACTTTTTCGCATGAAACTTAGTGAGACTATTTCAGAAATGTACACAAGGTTCACTCAGATTGTTACCTCTTTGCATGTTCTAGGTAGAGAACTTACTAACTACGAAAGAGTGAACAAAATTCTAAGATGTTTGCCTGCTTCTTATAATGCTAAGATTACTGCTATTACTGAATCTAAAGATTTAAATACTTACTCTATTGATAGCTTACTTGGATCACTCATTGCTTACGAGCAAGGGGTGAACCAAAGGCAACTTGATGTAGGTGAACGCAAGAAAGAGAAGACAGTGGCACTAAAGGCCAAGGATTCAGATGCTAGCTCTTCCAGGTCTGATAGCGATGAAGTTGCCTTAATCACAAGGCAATTCAAAAGCTTTCTAAGGAAGAAATATAAGAACTATCAGAAGTGGAATAAGGGTAAGTCCAATAAACATTTTAAGAGTTCATCTGAATCTGTTTGTTTTGAATGCAGGAAGCCTTGACACATAAAGGCTGAATGTCCTACACTTAAAGTCCACCCAAGCAAGGAGAAGGGTGAGGAGAAACCAAAGTTTAGAAAGGACAAGAAGCGGATTTAGAAGGCGTTCTGGGCAGACTCTACATCCGACTCTTCTGAGACTGAAGCTGAAGAGGAGGAAACAAACTTGTGTCTTATGGCTGATGATCACCCTGGTCAGTCGGATCAGGAAGAGGTATGTGAGCTTACCTACGATCAATTATTTGAAGTTTCTGAAAGAATTCATACATCGTATAGGAAGCTTAAGAAAACTCATGCTAGTTTGAAATTAGATTACTTAACATTGAAAAAAGAGCATGATTCTGTAGTTAAAGATCATTCAACACTTGATTCAAATCACATGTCTTTACTTGATGAATTCGATGAGTTGAATAAAAAATATTCTAATTTAGTTTCTGAGCATGATTCATTGAAAACTACGCATGTGGACTTAGAAAGAGCTTTTAAAGAATTAGATACAATGGCATGTGAAGTAGAAAGTAGCAAAGGAACCTTGAAATTTGAAATTGCAAGCTTAAACAAACAAAATGAGTTTTTGAAAGTAAAGATCAGTGCTTTTGAAAAGAACAAAATACCGCCTACTTTTGAACAATTTTATGCACCGCCACCTTTTGAAAAATATGTTGCAAGTTCTTCAAAGCATGTTTCATATACATCTAGGAAGAGGCATTATCATCCACGTAGATTAGTTAACCCTTTTCCTGGTGTTAGATGTTTTTCATGTGGCATGTTAGGACATATTTCTCACACCTGCACTGTTCACTGTAGTACACATTGGGTGTGGAAACCCAAATTGCCTGTTTCACAGCACAGCACGCATGTATTGCATTCTTCTTTTCATAAGAAGGAACCCAAACCTGTTTGGGTTCCTAATACTGACGTTTGATACTTTTGTAGGAGTGCTCTCACACAAGACCTCGTGAGAGCATGTGGTACCTGGACAGCGGATGTTCTAGACATATGACTGGAGATGCAAATCAGTTCATTTCGCTGGAGGCCAGAGCTGGAGGCAAGGTTACACTTGGAGATAACCCCACCAGGAAGGTAGTAGGCACAAGTATAATTGGTGATTCAAAGAACTTTATGATTGATAATGTTTTGCTTGTAGATGGACTGAAACACAACCTGCTAAGCATCAGTCAACTCTGTGACAAGGGATACAGCATCAAATTCCTGCCCACTGGCTGCATTTTAAGCTTAAATGATAAGTTGTTTTGCAGGGGCAAAGGATCAACAATGTCTACAAGCTGGATGTAAGTAGCATTAAATCTGATAATTCAATTTGCTTAAAAACTGCTGCTGATGAGTCTTGGTTATGGCATAGGAGATTGTGTCATGCCAGTATGAAAACCCTTAGGAGAGTCACCCAAAAGGACTTAGTTAGAGGTGTGCCCGAGCTTAAGTTCACTAAGGATCACCTGTGTGATGCCTGTCAGTTGGAGAAGCAAGTCCAGTCCTCTTTTCACTCTGTTAAGGACATTACCACCTCTAGACCTTTAGAAGTTCTTCACATGGACCTCTTTGGACCCATTAGCACTGCCAGCTTAGGGGGGAGAGTCTATGGTTTTGTGATTATAGATGATTATTCGAGGTTCACTTGGGTTAAGTTTTTGTCACATAAATCTGAGTCATTTGATGAGTTTAGATCCTTCTCTACTTGGATTCAGAAGAGTTAGGATGTGAGATTATTACCATCCATAGTGATCATGGAGGGGAGTTTGAAAATGAAAGATTTGGAAGTTTTTGTGAGGATCATGGGATTAGTCACAACTTTTCAGCTCCTAGGACCCCTCAGCAGAACGGGGTAGCTGAAAGGAAGAACAGGACCTTAGTGGAAGCCGCTAGAGCCATGCTTGCCGAGTATTCACTTCCAAAATACTTTTGGGCTGAAGCGGTGAACACTGCCTGTTATGTGCTGAATAGGGTGAATGTGAGAGTCAAACTGAACAAGACACCTTATGAGATCATTAAGGGTAGAACTCCAAATCTGTCCCACCTCCATGTCTTTGGCTGTAAGGTTTTCATTCTGAACAACGGGAAGTCACCCTTAAGAAAATTTGACCCCAAATCTGATGAAGGAGTGTTCTTAGGATATTCAAGTGTGGGGAAATCCTTTAGGGTGTTCAATAGGAGGACTTTGGTGGTGGAAGAAACAACCCATATAGTGTTTGATGAATCTGATCCTAAGGAGTCTAGATCTGAAGTAGAAGATGAAGAGATTATTGAGGTTACCCAAGGAGTTGGAAATACAAATTTGGAGGAAAGGGTAGAACCTCAAACAGAGTTGCCTAGAGATTGGAGATATTCTTCGAGTCATCCTAAAGAACTGATCTTAGGAGACCCTTCTGAAGGTGTTAGGACTAGGCATGGACTTAGGAAGGAAGTAAACCATTCTGCCTTTATCTCAATGACTGAACCCACCAACATAAATCAAGCCCTGTCGGATGAATTTTGGATTTTAGCTATGCAGGAAGAATTGAATCAATTTGTAAGGAATGATGTTTGGGAGTTAGTAGAAAGATCTAAAAATCAAAGTATTGTGGGAACCAAGTTGGTCTTTAAGAATAAGATGAATGATTCTGGTGTGGTGGTGAGAAATAAGGCAAGATTGGTGGCTAAGGGGTATAATCAGATAGAAGGGATTGATTTTAAGGAGACTTTTGCCCCTGTAGCTAGATTGGAAGCCATTAGAGTGCTACTAGCCTTTGCCTGTTATAAGGGATTTAAGCTGTTTCAAATGGATGCTAAGAGTGCCTTTTTAAATGGGGTAATTAAAGAAGATGTTTTTGTAGAACAACCCTCAGGTTTTGAGAGTTTTCCAATATCCAAGTCATGTCTATAAATTAAAAAAGGCCTTATATGGATTGAAACAGGCACCCAGAGCTTGGTATGAGAGGCTTAGCACATTCCTGTTAGAAAGAGAGTTTGTTAAGGGGAGCGTAGACACCACCCTTTTTCTGAGGAGATTAGGAGATGACTTACTCATTGTCCAGATCTATGTTGATGATATAATTTTTGGATCTTCTGATAAATACTTATGTGATGACTTTTCTAAAATAATGAGTAAAGAGTTTGAGATGAGTATGATGGAGAATTGTCCTACTTTTTGGGGTTTAGCATAAGGCAAAAGGATGATGGAACCTTTCTCAATCAATCAAAATACACTAAGGACATTTTGAAGAAATATGAAATGGACAAAGCCAAGCCAATCAATACTCCCATGCCCTCCTCAGTTCAGTTAGATAAGGATTCAAATGGAAAATCTGTTGATCAGAAGAAGTATAGAGGGATAATAGGTTCACTGCTTTACCTGACTGCTAGCCGACCTGATATCATGTTTAGTGTCTGTCTTTGTGCTAGGTTTCAGGCTAATCCTAAAGAGTCCCACCTGACTGCTGTTAAGAGAATTCTTAGATATCTTTTAGGAACCCCAAACCTAGGAATTTCGTACCCCTAGGCACAGCACCTCTTTTGAGATCATTGGATATTCTGATTCTGATTTTATGGGGTGTAGGGTGGATAGGAAGAGTACTTCTGGGACTTGTCAGTTCATATGACAGTCGTTAGTCTCCTGGTCCAGTAGAAAATAGAACTCAGTTGCACTTTCCACTGCTGAAGCTAAGTACATTGCCTTAGGAGTTGTGTGGCCCAAGTTCTTTGGTTGAAGCAGCAAGTCTTGGATTTAGGAGTACCTGTTGGCACAATTTCTGTTCTGTGTGATAATACTAGTGCCATCTGTATCTCTAAGAATCCAATCCAACATTCTAGGACCAAACACATTGACATTAGGCATCACTTCATTAGGGACAATGTTACAAAAGGGGACATTGAGCTGCACCACGTAGCAACTGAAAATCAGCTGGCTGACATATTCACTAAATCACTGGCCTTTGACTCATTCAGTATTTTGAGAACCAGATTAGGAGTGATTGATATAAATGCTTGATTCTGATGACTGCTGATTTATGATTGTTATGATTGGTATTCTGATTTCTGTTAGTTAGTTTTTGTATTCTATTTTCTGATTTCTGTTAGTTAGTTTTTGTATTCTGATTTCTGATTTTTGTTAGTTAGTTTTGATTTGATTATTTGCTTTCAGTTGATTTTATTTTTTCTGCTGATTTCTGTGTTACCCTTATTGTTAGTTTGATTTGAGTATTTACTTTGCTATGATTTTCTACCTGTTTTTATTTATTTACTGGTTCATATCTTACACTTACTGTTTTATGCTTTTCAAGATCTGATCACCGCTCACTACTTCTAGTGATCTGAATTTTTGACTGGGAGTTTTTACCTTGTTTTGGTTTGGAAGCTGATAAGCAGTGATTGATTTCTCTGAATCTGTTAAAGGGAAGAAACATTGATAATTGTTTCTCTTCCTCTAACTCCTTTACTGGTGTGTAGTTTCTTTTGAATAAAAATCTTTTCAAAATTAAAATGTTAGTTTTTGAAATAGAGATTATTTTATCTTCCTACAGTAATCTGCCTCATATCAATAGTGATTTTCAAAGTCTTGAGTCATTAGTTTGATTTTCTAAACCAAGTGATTGCATTTATCATATGTTGTATGGCTTTTGTTTTGTGAATCGTTCTTCCTTACTGCAGAGAGTCATCTCCTATGTCTGGAAGATAATCTCACAGCTGAGACTCTTTAATGATTATGAAAGGAGAAAGCTTATAAAAGATGCGCAGTGCGCCAGATAATTTGAAAAAGAGGCATAAAATGAGCCCAAAACTGAAAAGATGCGAAATTGTCAAATTGAATACACAAAGTGTATCAAAAAATCAAAAGATGCACAAAGCACCAACCAATTTGAAAAAGAGGCACAAAATGAGCCCAAAACAAGCTTACTTCCCTTTCAGATTATTAAATGTCTTAGAAAAATCTGTGCGCCACTTAATATTTTCAAAAGCTTGAGTCTTGAAAATCATGATTTCTGATTTTTTACTTTGTAATACTATTATATAAGATATTTTTCTGGAACGAGGCTTGAAAGGATTTCTTTTCAAATCTAATGTCTTTTATTCTGAATCAGATTTTTGTTTTGAAAGAGGTTTGCATCGATAAGGTGCCCGGGGTCGGAGCTACGAACATTGATTATTTCCAACCATTTCTGGATTTCAGCGTTGTCAATCGTCCTGTCATTTGTTTTCGAATCTAAAGTCAAGGAAAAATTCTGATTTTCTAAGAGCAGCTTAATCAAAAAAAAAAATACTTCTATGTGTTTTTGCGGTCAGTTTTATTCGTCTTTTTGTTATTTTGATTTCATGGTTGTGTTTTTTTTTTTTGGATCCTGATCGATCATCTTCATCCTCCATTCTTTTCTATTTTTCTTTCGTGTTATATTTTTCGCTCCTCCTTTTTGTGATGTCAAAAGGGAGAGTCAGCTGTAGTCGTGTCTGTTTCTATTTTCTGAGTCATGTTTCATGTATTGTTTTAGCTGTTAAATGAAAATTTAAAAAATATTTGTTTATTGGATCTCCTAGTTTTCTTTTATTTTCAGACTACTTTACAAATGTTTGCCATCATCAAAAAGGGGGAGATTATTGCAAATCTGGTTTTGATGATGACAAATATGTTTCCAGTGTGTTTTGCTTGGCTAATCTGTTTCAGGCACAAAAGACCGCGAGCCACTCAAGCCAACTCAAGATCGGGTCCAAGTGTGTCAAATGTATGATTTTTCTTTTTATTGAGTCAATTGTAATGTAACTGATTCCCTAGCTAAGTAACCTTGCACACACACACTCAGGGAGAGAGATTGAGTGAATTAGAGTTTCTGTTAAAAATTTGTTCAGATCGTCCTGGATGATATCCACATCGTCCTGGACGATCCAGTTAAAACAGAAACCCTAATTAGGGCGACTAAGTTAAGAGGGTCTGATTGAGCCGATCGTCATGGACGATCTACGGATCGTACGGGACGATATGCCCAAATCAAAAATTCTCAGCCGCCAGATCAAGTTAGGCAAGTTCTTATTTTTAGATACTTGGTCTGATCGTCCCGGACGATCCAGTACAATCATGCCTAATTTAATCTAGTAATTAAGGAAAGCAATTTATTTTTGGTTGATACGATCATATCGTCCTGGACGATCGCAGGATCGTCTCGGACGATCTTGATCGTCTAGTGCATTTAAGCTGTACGTCCAGAACTATGTACAGGACGATTTGGGGCCTTTTTGAACTAATCGTACCGGACGATGACCCTATCGTCCTGGACGATCAAGTCATTTTTTGGTCGTCCAGCACAAATTTCTCTGGACGACCCGAACTGTCTTCTGGACGATTTCCCTCAATTTGCACTAATCGTCCCGGACGATCGCAGGATCGTACGGGACGATATGAACAACTTTTTCTACAGATCGTCCAGAAGAGCCAGATCGTCCAGGCTGAAACAGCTGAATTTGAACTGATCGTACAGGACGATATACCGATCGTCCTGGATGATCTTGGCCGACCAGTTGAGATTTAGGGCAAATTTTAAGCCCTCCTTTAAATAAACTTTTTCCAATTTTTGGAAAAATCTTTTGCTGCCTTCCTTCCCTGAGAAACCCTAGAGAGAGAAAGAGTTGAGAGAGAGAGAGAAGATCTTGTGAGGGGGAGTTAGTGAGGGATTCACTAAGGTTGCTCCGAGCACGGATCAGAGTCGTCTTCTCCGCTCGTCGTCTTTCGTCTAGTCGGTGTTCGTCGTGGGAGGATCGTTCGCAAGAAGATCCGGGGTTCTCTGCCCGCTTCAGGTGGAAGCAAAAGGAGTTCGTAGGTTCTCTGCCTTCTTTAGGAGGAAGCGAAAGGAGTTCGAAGGTTCTCTGCCTACTTCAGGAGGAAGCGAAAGGAGGTCGGGTTCTCTACCTCACCGTGTGTCGAAAAGGAGATTTTTGTACAGGCTTCTCCGCCTTGCTGTGGGAGCAAAAGGAGAGACACTTCTGTTTAGTGGATACCCAGAGGGGAGGCTCCGGGGAGTGGACGTAGGTCAAGTTGACCGAACCACTATAAAATCTGGTTTGCTTTTCTGATTCAATTCTGCACTTAAATTTTTCCTGATATTAACTGCTTGGGTGAATATCTTTGGTTGATCTTTTTATCGTTGTTTTAATTCGTTTCCGCTGCACGTTATAAAAAGATTTTCATAGTTATCGTGAAATTTTTAAATAACCAATTCACCCCCCCTCTTGGTTAGCCTCGGGACTAGTTCACTAGGGCTTAACATCCCTATCGAACTTTCAAGTTTTTCATGCTAGATGAAATTTATATGTAAAACAAATGATAAATGCCAAACTCATCATGCATATTGTCAATCGTGTTGAAGACAAAGAACTCACATGTTAAACTTGCTTGCAAGTGATAAGAAGATCGTGAAAGCTAATGCCGATTAGCTTGCAAGGAACTCGCAAGTATCGTTCACTCACAAATGAGGTGGAGACTCATCAAAATATTAGTTTGAGATAATGACATTAGCTACAAGGATATATGTTTGATTGCGAGCATATGTTGAGGAGCAAATTCTGCATGCAAGCTACGAATTATTCCCAAAGGCAATAAGAATCTTATGATTCCTACGAACGATATCACGAGAATTACAATGAATACACATACTTGCGATGCTAAAAAATTCATGATGGATATTTGCAAGTTGTTATAGCAAGAACATTACGACATCCTCGTAGTCAATGCAAACAAGCATATTGCCCTCCTACAAACAAAGGTGGAGAGTATGCTGCAGATGCAAGCTCCTACGAGCTACTACAAAAGTTCCTCATGTGTACAACACACTATCCACAAGTAAATACATAATATTTGTGGCAAAGGTGGCAATCCTCAATCGACAAATGATTGCACTGGTGTTTTCATGAATAACAATAGTGGACACGCTACAAATCTAAAAGTCTCCTTCGACCGATGTCAACTGTCATTCAAATATACACAGTGGTCCTTATAAATGCCAAAGGACATGCGAGTAAAATGTGACGGTCCATCAGTTGAACCTATCAATTTCAAGTGTTCAGTTAATACAGGAGGCTTGTCCCCACCTTCAACGTATTGGTTGTAATAAGAGGGATTCAATACTCAGTGAGAATGAGGAGGTGACACATTTAAAGGCGTTCAAGTGAATACACCGGCTCCCCACAAGCAGAAGCAAATGATATGCATCAAACACAAATATTTATGAATAATTATAGAAGACCCATCACGCACATTAAATGTCATCAGGAGCAAAATGCCAAAGGACTATATAGCAAATGCAGATACCTATGAGTTATAGTAGAAGGCTCCCTTACATATGCCAAATGTCATCTATGAGCAAACACAAAAGACCTCCAATAGATCTAAGCATCTACAAATAAAGCAGCAGATTTGTTAGTGCACTATAAATAGTGCACGACAGTCTGCATGTACAAAGCAGCAAATAACTCAGTCCACGAGCTACTGCACCACGCCACCGGATCTGCAACCTTCGTACGAGCAGACAGAAGGCGTCTACAAGCTTCAACTCCACGCCACCGGATCTACAACCTTCGTACGAGCAGACAGAAGGCGTCTACAAGCTTCAACTCTACCCCACCGAATCTGCAACCTTCGTACGAGCAGACAGAAGGCGTCTACAAGCTTCAACTCTACGCCACCGGATCTGCAACCTTCGTACAAGCAGACAGAAGGTGTGTGTATAAGCTTCCAAGAAGAATGCTGCATTCAAATGGCGGTCATCCGCGCAACCAAGCAGCAACAAACATTCTAAAATACCCCCGCACGTGCACCTTAATTTGTATACATTTAGGTACACATAAGGGGATGTATTATAAACCCGCATGGGCCCCAGCGAGCGTGTTATTGGTTCACACGTAACGTCCAGGGATGCTGTGCGGGTTGACAAATCTGAACCCGATCCTCCTAAGTAGGTGAATAGGAGTCGACAAGGTTCAATAAATAATTATAAAATGCCCCCAAACACCCGCATGGGCCCCGGCGAGCGTGTTATTGGTACACACGTGACGTCTAGGGATGCTGCGCGGGTCAATAAGTGAATTCAAGTTCGAGCCCGATCCTCCTATACGGGTAGATAGGAGTCGACACGGCTCAAACCATTAAATAAATATGTGGTCGCGAGATCGACCGAAATATTTATTTTATACGTTTATATTAGGCCTTCAAGGCCTATAATCAAAAGAATTCACTAACAAGGGCATAAAGCCTACGAAACCCGATCCTCTATCGATAGCCCGATAGAGTCGACTAGGTTCAACCCATAAATACAAAGGACCCTAAAGCGCCACCCCGATGATGGCCGTGTTGAATGTAAATCTCAACCGGAGGGGTCCACACAGATTATTTCAAATACCACCCAAATACCCAAAACTCCAAAACTCCACAAAAATTCCCAAATACCCAAAACTCCAAAACTCCACAAAAATTCCCAAAATCCCAAATTCTAAAAATATTTAAAACTGAAATCCAATCATCAATCACTTAAAGCAAAATTCATCCACCCTCCGCAACAGTTTGCCGAGGTGGACAAATTAAAATTTACTTCAGCTCGTAAAGAGCTAATGCCTGGTCGAAAATATCACTTGGATCTATTCTCAAACAATCTCCTGCCAGCAAGGATGTGGTACGAGTCCTCTAACCGGCAGTTTCGCCGCCAAATGGTACTGCAGGATAAACGGTTATGACTCGGGGCCCACTGAACTAGGTGGTCGCCGCCAAATGGCACCATTATATTACGGTTATGGCCAGAGCCCGTATGCTCCCCAATGGCATCAAATCCTTGAGACATGAATCAATAGGATATGATCAATAGGGCACAAAGCCCTCTGTTAGCTAAGGTGGATTCAAAATTGTCCCCTTAGGCAAATATTCACCTCAGGTCTACAAGGTTCCCTTGGACGAAGCAACCCATGGCTGTCGATAAGGATCCTTCTGTCAGGTTGGGTCGACTACCTCCTCTGACTAAGTAGACCAGGGACCACGATGGCCCGGGATGACAGAACCATGGGATCTTGATCGGGTCCATCATCCATTCCCCCACCATCCGCTTTAAGTGCAAGATGGTGAAAATTTCTATTTTAAATATCAAATTCTCCAACACTTTCAATATTTCAAATATCTATTGCTGCTACTATGTGCCAGATACTACGTATCCGTATCTCTACGTATCTGATTGACGACTAGCCTTAATCGAAAGTTCTCTCTCGTTAGTGGGAGGGGTAATTAACTATAGGGGCTTGCGCCTATAGGAAACCAGAACTCAGATCATAAAGTCTTCGCAAAACGAGGGCGAAATCTCTGGGTAGTGTCTTATCTACTATCTCATATGCCTTCCAAAATTTACCCCAGAACTTAGTTCGTTAAAACTCCCCCCCTCAGAAATACAACATAGCGGGCGGAGGCCGGGACCGAATTTTCGAAGCCCACAGGAAACCGGTGCGATACTAGTGATGATGCGGGTAAGCCTCAGAGTGCTCAAGTAGCGTAATGGGGACAAAATAAATAAGTACCTCCAAACGCTCACGTAGTGCAGAGGGGGGAAAGAAAACTATGTAGTCTTTTGAACAGGTACCCGAAGACTCTTAAACGCTCAAGTAGCGGGCGGGGATTGAAGAAATTGCAACCACGGTGTCATCCGACACCTACCTGAAGTGCTCAAGTAGTATCGAGGGGAAGGCTAGTCTCTCGAATTTTCCCCTAAACGGGGGAGATGCCGGGAGGCTGCCAAAATTCCAACTGAAGATATGGGAGACTTGGACAATTATAAAGGACCTGGCTTGAACTAGATTGAAAGCAGGGGACATAGAACTTGAACTTGCACATTGAATTCAAACTAAATTCAAAATGAACTTGGACCCAAATGAACATTGAACATAAACCTGATTCAAATTTAAACAAAGCAACAAGACTTAAGCCAAGTGGATAGGAACTTGAAGACATTAAACTTGAACTATACAATATCAAGTGGGACTTGACAATGAACAAATGGATGACAAAATAAAGATGGGCATTAATAAAAATCTATAATTTGATAAGAAGATGACATGTAAACAAATATTAAGTAAAGGATGCATTGGCATGCTCATAACTTATCACACAAAATTTTCAATGAAGAGTAAGAAGCGATTACCTCAATTGGAATGAAGATATTAATGAACAATGGTGTCAAAAACATCATACATATTGCAGTCCATCTTTGAGGACAAAGAATTTGTGAGTAGCTTATTTACAAGCAACGAGAAGGTTGTAAGAGATATGACTTAAACATTTGATAAAATTAACTCTTAAATGAGAATAAATAACACTTATATCACTCATGAAACGAATGTTGGGATTTCCCTACAATCCACAACGGCTTAGTGGCAAGAAAATACAGCAATTCCCTCAAGTGAAAAGGGTCAATGTGTAACGAATATGATGAGTTAACATGTATATGATGAATGTGATACATTGTTTACCTCTCATGTATGCAAAGTACTTACGAGTTGTTGTAGCAAGGATACCACAACATCTCTATAGCCAAAATAACTACCCGATAGAAGACGATAAATGCAAATGCAATCGGCAATAAATACAAATGCCTTATGAGCTGCTGAAGTAGACCCGTTACGCATACTAAATGTCATCTATAGGTAAAATGCAGTATGACTACGATGAATGATGCAGGCGTACCTACAAGTCATCATAGTAGAAGACAATGAATGCTACATCACATTTACGGTTAATCACTGTTCAATGTTAAGCAAATATATTAATCCGTTATGAGCCAATGTGTATGATACTAAAACAAACACAAGCATCTTCAAGCTGTTGTAGAAGATCCATTGTACACTCAATAGGCTATCCACAAGCAAAAAATAAAGTGACTACATCAAATGAGAACTCTTATGAATTACCGTAGGAGACTTGTCACATACACAAAGTGATATCCACGGACAAACACAGAAGACCTCATCAAATATAAACCCCTACGAGCTATTGAGGGAGGCCTATTATACAATCAATATGTCTGTGGGAAAATATAAAAGAACTACAATAGATGCAGGCGTTTACCAATTCTAATACACAACATATCAGTGAATACAACTTGCAGAAGATGAAGTTTAATTCGCCACGCCATGCCCCGATCTGCAACACTTACACAAGTAGACAGAAGGTGTGCAGAAGCTACAATGCCATGCTACTGAATCTGCAACACTCGCACAAGCAGACAGAAGGTGTCCACAAGCTACAATGCCAGGCCATCGGATCTACAACACTCGCACAAGTAAACAGAAGGCGTCCACAAGCTACAATGCCACGCCATCGGATCTGCAACACTCGCATAAGCAGACAGAAGGCATCCACAAGCTATAACGCCACGCCATCAGATCTACAACACTCACACATGCAGTTAGAAGGCATCCACAAGCTACAACACCAGGCCACCGGATGTGAAACAGTTGCACAAGCAGATAGAAGGCATCCACAAGCTACAACGCCATGCCACCAGATCTGTAACACTTGTACAAGCAGATAGAAGGCATCTACAAGTTCCTGAATAGAGCGTTGCACATGTTTAAATGACAGTTGCCCACGCGACTGATCAATTGAAATATTTTAAAGTCCCCCGCACATGCACTGTAACATGTATGCACATATGTACACATAAGGGATGTAAAAACACCTGTATGGGCCCCCGACGAACATGTTATTAGTACACACATGACATCTAGAGATACTACGTGGGTTAATAAATTTGAACTCGATCCTCCTAAGAAGATAAATTGGAGTAGACAAGGTTCAACAAATAATTATAAAATACCCCCAAACACCTGCAAAGGCCCCTGCGACCATGTTATTGGTACACACGTGATGTCTAGGGATGCTGTGCCGGTTAATAGGTGAATTCAAGTTTGAGCCTGATCCTTCTATATGGATAGATAGGAGTCGACACGGCTCGAACAATCAAACAAATATACGGTTATAATATCGACCGGGATATTTATTTTTTACATTTATATTAGGCCTTCAAGGCTTATAATCAAGAGAATTCACTCACAAAGGCATAAAGCCTATGAACCCAATCCTCTATTAGCAAGCAAATAGAGTCGACAAGGTTCAATCCATAAACACCCCGATGATGGCCGGGTTGAATGCATATCTCAACCGGAGGGGTTCACAAATATTTTCAAATGTCATCCCAAACACCCAAAAAATCCAAAATTCTTGAAAACCTCAATTCCAAAATATTTAAAATTGAAATATAATCATCAAATACTTAAAACAAAATTCATCCACCCTCCGTAACAGTTTATCAAGATGGATAAAATTAAAATTTACTTCAGCTCACATAGAGCTAACGCCTAGTTAAAAATATCACTAGGATCTATTCTCAAATAATCTCCTACTAATAAGGATGTGGTATGTGTCCTCTAACCGAAGTTTCACCACCAAATGACACTACATGATAAATGGTTTTGACTCGGGGCCATCTGAACCGAGTGGTTTTGTCACCAAATGGCACCACGAGGTAGCGATTATGGCCAGAGCCAATATAATCCTTACTGGCATCAAATCCTTGAGATATGAATCAATAGGATATGATCAATAGGGCACAAAGCCCTCTGTTAGCTAAGGTGGATTCAAATGTGTCCCCTTAGACAAACATCAAACCCAGGTTTACAAGATACGTTTGGACAACACAACCCATGGTTGTTGACAAGGATCCTTCTGTCAGGTTGGGTCGACTACCTCCTCTGACTAAGTAGACTAGGGACCACGGTGGCCCTGGATGAAGGAACCAAGGGATCTTGGTCGGGTCCATCATCCATCCCCCCACCATCCACTTTAAGTGCAAGATGTTAAAATTTTTTATTTTAAATATCAAATCTTCAAATTTCCAAACTCTAACCCATGTTGCTGCTATATGCCAGATAATGCATATTTCTACGTATCTGATTGATGACTAGCCTTAATCAAAAGTTCTCTCTCATTATCGGGAGGGGTAATTAACTATAGGGGCTTACGCTTATAGGAAACCAGAACTCAGATCATAAAGTCCTCGTAAAATGAGGGCGAAATCTCTGGGTAGTGTCTTATCTACAACTTCATCTACCTTCCAAAATTTACCCTAGAACTTAATTCCATTAAAACTCCCTCCGAAAAAGTAGCCGGTGGAGGCTGGGGCCAAATTTTCGGAGCCCACACTCGATTATGCCATTTTCTCCTCAACTCAGTTCTCTTTTATCCTAACCTTAATCTATGCTTATAATCGAGAAACCTTTCAAACTTTTCTTACAAACATGAAAATGAACCAAGACCCGATTAGGATGACCTCTTATATATTTAAACAATGAGTTGAAATAATAAAGGAAGATCTAGGCAACTTTCTTCATCTTAGGACTTTAGGAGTTAGAGCACATACCATGACCTCTAGAGTGAATTATGATTGGACGGATGTAAATCAAACTCTTAGAGGTGTTGTAAAAGTAAGCCATCTTCCTCGTGTCTATTCCCTTAACCAGAATGCTAGGATCATCTAGCACATTTTGAGAACTTCTATAATTCCAAAAGCTGGTGATCATATAAATATGACTCCTTTTTGTCTAATGTCACATACTTGATCATGATCGAAATTCCTATTGACGAAGCCCAATTAATCATGGACTATATCTACAAACTTTCTGATATTGGACTTCCTCACAATAGGAGGAAGAAAAATGTGGCATTAGGACACCTAGTTACTTACATCTTAGAGAAGAAATATAACCTGATCCATCTTGAACCTCCAAATGAACTTCACGTTTACTTTACCAATGCCTCTTTTCATGCACTTTTTGGTCGGGATCAAAGTTCTAAGGGAGACGACTCAGAGGGAGAAGAAGGAGCACCTGCACCTACACCTAGACTCGATCAGAATTTTTATCAAGAAATGGTCCTGCATTTTGATAGATTGGAAACTCATTTTGATCAACATTTTGATCAAATTGAGAATCACCTAAATTAATAGGACGCGAGGTATAATAAAGATATGGGGTGGGTCCAAGGGTAATTCGACTCAGTCAACACTAATGTAGCTACGATCAATAGTAACTTTACGGTGTTCAACCCTCAGCCACCTCCAGACCAGAGTCCCTCCGATTTCCAATTGTGATCTTTCTATTATACTAGTTGTGATGTTTTGTTTAGATTTCATGTAATGGCTTTATTATGTAATGTTATTTTTTGTGCTTTCTTTCTGGTTGTTGTATTAGGTGGTTATTTCATATGTGATTAATGGAATAGTATTCCATCTTTTAGTGAAATTACTCTTCTTAAAATGTTTTATATTCTTGGAATTAAATCATTTGTAGTTGATTTGTAGAATAAAATTTTAAATAATTTTTCTTTATAAATTAATTTCCATGCAAAATTTAATCTCTCAAAATTTTAAATTACATTATGATTGGATGTAGAATAGAAGATCAATTTCATGTTCTTATGGACAAGTTTTACTTAGCTAAAATTGTTGGAAATTAGATGTCTTATTTCTATTTTATTTCTTTTTCAATATGTTTATCTTTGTTAATTATTAGAATTTGTGTTAAGGATTTATTGATATTGAAAGACTAAAAATGTAAAAAGATGCATAAAGCATGCCAAACAAACAGATGCGTAATGTTCACCAAAGTCAAAAGAGGCACAAAATTAGCCGAAGCTAAAAAGATGCATAAAATGTGCCATAAAACATTGAAAAGATGCACAATGTTGCCTCATACTGGTCTTTCCTTTGTCATTCTATCTCTTATACAAATTCATATAATCGGCAATAATCTTCACTATTGAATTATAATCTAATTAATCTTTATTTCATCATTTTTGTAATAATTATTTTTTTTATTTGTTTAGAAAAAAAAATGAACATAATTGTCTTTTTTTATCTTAGTTGTTCTTTGATTTAAATTTTGATTTTTTTTTTGGCATTAGGAACTTAATATTGTATTTGCAACTACTTTAAAATCTTCTTCTTCTTTGTCAACTATCTTGATTTATCCCTCAAAACCTATCTTTTCAAGAGGTACTTCCCTTTTTGTTGTTTTCTAAAGGGGGAGTCATTTGTTATTGTTAGATATATTTTTTGCTTTATGTATGCGTGTGATTAGAGGGAGTCATTAGAATTAGAAGTTATTGGTTTATGTATGTGTGTATGATTATTTATTATCATGTCTGATTAGGGGGAGTCATTAGAAGTTATTGGTTGGTGTATGTGTGTATGATTATTTATTGTTTTAAGTTTTTTATTTTATTTCTTTAGGTTTTTTTTTTGTTTTGGTTGTTTAGTTTATTTTTATGGTTTTGATTTTCATTTGAATCCCTTGTTTTAAAGTGATTACTCATTGAGGGGGAGGTTAGAGAAAAATTGTCTTAAGTGTTAACTCAAATAATATTTATTTTGCCATCATAAAAAAGGGGGAGTTCTCTAAACTATATTTTTATATCATATGAGTTTTTGATGATACCAAAATATTATTGTGTTGATTACTATTTCTCCTAACATATAATGGATACATTTTGTTTGTGTTATTTGTGTGTACTAATATTTTAGGGAAATCATACTCCAGGCTGCCAAAAACTTCAAGACAGATTAGACTAGGAGTTCATGTTATGAAGTCTGTACTTTTTTTATTTTTCATGAATCTGAGAGAGTGTGATTGTAATTGGGTAACCATGCAACCACACACTGGGGGAGTGATTAAAAAACTTAATTTTTTCAAAACTAATTATACTATTTGATTTTCAAATTGAACTGGATGGTTTGTCATGGTAGTTCCTCCCAAATCAAAGTTAATCAAATCATGCTAGAAATTCTTTTTGTATTATTCATAATGTATGATATTTATTCGTATAGATGATCCACAGAGTACAAAATGGGGGTGTACCAGATCGTCCCAAATAAACTTCTAATTTTTTGATCTATTTATACTGCAAGATTTATGTTTATATTATATGATATATATACATGCAGATGATTCATAGAGTATGAAATGGTGTTGTCCACTTTCGTACCAAGAAAACATGATACGCTTTATCTATTTGTATTGTATGATGTCTGTTCATACAGATGATTGGCAGAGTATGAAATGAGATTTCGTACATGATAGTACCAAACGAATGAGTTCAGTTTGGAACTGTTTGTACAGTACGATGTGGGTTTATACAGACGATCCACATAGTATGAAATCAGGTTTATACAACATTGTACACCAATTTTTGAACTGTTCATACGTACGAAGTTCGATTATATTGTATAATCCAAGACCGTTCAACTTGAAATTTTTAGTTTTCAAGATGATTTTTCTTGTCCTTTGTATATAAGGGTCCTAAAAACTGACACACTCATCTCTGATCTATGAATTTCTTTTGAGAGTGGACTTAGAGAGTGTTAGGTAGAGTGTTTTGGAATTGGAGAGTGAGACATCTTGTGAGAGTGATTTGTGAGGGGTTTCACAAGGTTGCCCAATGGTGAGGATCTCTTGCTTGTTCTTCAAAGTTCTTCCCTACTTTCTTGAAGCCTCTTGAATGAAGATTTTCAAAGGAGATCATGATACTCTGCCATCACCAGGAGGCTAAGAAAGGATGTCGGTACTCTTTCATCACCAGGTGGGTGGTGAGAAAGGATGTCGTTGCTCTTCTGTCACCAAGAGGGTAAGAAAGTATGTTGGTACTCTGTCGTCACTAGGAGGGTGAGAAAGGATGTTGGTACTCTACCATCATCAGGAGGGTGAGAAAGGATGTCGGTACTCTGTCACACTGGGTTGGTGGAAGAAAGGTTTTATAAGGGCTTCTCTGTCTTGCTGTGGGGGCAAAAGGAGAGTCACTAGTGTTTAGTGCAATACCTGGAGGAGTCTCTAGGGAGTGGACCTAGGTCTTGTTGGACCGAACCACAATAAACTTTGGTATTCTTATATGCTTTTACTTTTACTATATTTTTATTTTCTGCACTTTAATTTATTATGGTTGAAAAATTATTTTGAGAAAATTTATTATTGTAATAAAAATCTTAAATCAATTTTCTAAAATCCAAGATAATTTTTAAATTACCAATTCACCCCCTCTTGGTTAGTCTTGGGATAATTGCATTAGTTTTAACAACCTACTCAAACTTTCATATATGATATGGTCAAAAAATAGAAAAAATTTATAACTGGCCAAATTACTCCCTTTGAGTGTGTGTGTCCATGGTCACCAAGCTAGCATACACCCTTATAGGACTTGACTCAAGAAATCAAAAATACATCAATGAGTATTACAAAAATCTTTATAGCATAACCAATTCTACCTAGTCTAGAGCCTTGAATCTTTATTGGATGGTACTTGATGTTCCTAAAATATTAGTACACACACAAACAAAAATATATTACAAATAAAACTAAACATAAAGATGTGAACCATAATATTTGTTATCATCAAAAACATAAACTCGTGAGCTCGAGTCGCAATAATCTGCCCCTTTTTAATGATGGCAAATATTACAAGTTGAATTTGCAAACTAAAAGTATTCTTTCCTAATCTCCCCTCACTAAGATAATTATATTTAAAATAGGGGAAACTAAAATAATTTTCTTTCTATTTAATTTTTATTTATTTATTATTATTATTTTAATAAAAAAAATAAAAAGATAAACTAAATAAATACAATAATACGTAAACAAATACAACAGCACGTTCTCCCTTTGACATTATCAAAAAGAAGAGGAGCACAAAAAAAATAAAATAGAAAAAACAGACTAAATATCAAATGGACTCTGATCAAGTGAAGGTGATGTTTTAGAAGAATCAGTTTCGAATGAGAAAGTTACTTCTTGATTTTATTTAAAAACTTAGAAAGGCATGTATTGACAACACATAACCCAAAAAGGTTAGAGATTCAGAATTTATTAATCCAAGCTTAGGTTCCTTAAAGGCTCAAATCTTTTTAAAGAAAACATCTAAATCAAGGAACAAATTAGAGAAAAAAATAAAAATCTTTTCAAAACTCCTTGCATGAAATATATCTAATACAAGATTAATGCAAAATGGTGAATTAAGAATCATGATTTTCAAACTCAAGTATCGAAAATATCAATAGATATAAGGGTTTTCTTAAGATTTAAGAAATACAAAAAAGGTAAGCTAACTCATTGTGGACTCATTTTGTGCCTCTTTATTAGTTTTGTCGCACTTTGCACAACTTTTGATTTTTGATATACTTTGTGCATCTTTTTATTTTGCCATCATTGCACATCTTTTCAGCTTTGGGCTCATTTTGTACCTCTTTTTATTTTACAAATATGCTTCCTTTTTACATTTTTAAAGATAAAGCAAACTTGATCTGGTGGCAAAATTGAATAGTTTGATTAAGAAAATTATGAAGTGGATTCATCAAATTACAACAGATCCCTATGAGATTAAAAAAATGTAGGGAGATGAACAAAGCTCAATTTTAAAATCTAATATATAATTTGATGTAGATTTTGGATCAAAAGTGAAATAGCCTCATTAAAGAAATGAGATAGAGAGACAATATTATGAGTTTCCTTCCTTTGACTGATTTTAGAGAAGTCAACCACTACTTATATAAAATTTCAAGAAAATAGGATATAAATTTTTCATTTTTTTTAAAAATGATCTTTGAAAAGTGATTTAATTTTCTAAAGCGTATATGAAATAAAATGTGATATGTGTTTGTTGATTAAAGAAACTATAAAAAATTTTATAGAAAATAAAATAAAGGATCAAAAACATAAATAAATAAAAAACAAAGAAAATATAGAAAATAAACATATTCATAATGAATAAAAACATACATGCACGCATAAATAAATAAATAAACACAAACAAAACTTTATTCATCAATATTTTGCTCCTAGTCTGACGATTTAGAAGCTAGGTCTGCCCAAGAGATTTTTTGCTTTTTATCATTTTCCCATATTACAATTTGCTTATTTTTATCCTTTTTCTTTGCAGGAAGAGTTTTTAAATTAGGGCACTCATTTTTCATATGTCGGGATTTTCTATATCCAAAGCAAATAATGTTAGAGGAAATCTTAACATTCTTACCATTTTTACCTTTATTTCACTTTTGTTGAAGCTTATGCTTGTGTATTAGTAGACTTTCCAATTTACTTGTTATTGATGCTAACTCTTCACTTTGATCATCTACTAAGCCACTTTCCTCCATATCTTCAGCTTTTAGCACTATAGTTTCACCTGCATAACAAAAGTTTTTGACCCGCCTTATCTCATGGGCAATGAGTGAGCAAATCAGATTATCAAAAGAATAATCAATCAAGTCTTTTGATTCACATATAATAATGACTTTAGCATAAAATTTATCAGGAAAATAATGTAGAATTTTATTAACTTTTTCAAAGTTTGAAAGTTCTTTACCTAAAGCTTTTAATGATGTCATAATTTGAGTAAACCTAGTATACATGTCTAAGATCATTTCATAAGATTTCATGTAAATAAATTTTAAACCATGCATTAAAATATTTAACTTAAATTGCTTCACTTCACTAGCACCTTCATATGTAGTGTATAATTTATCCCAAATTTTCTTTCAGTAGTACATGTAGAGATTCTCATGCAATCTTCAGAATTCAAAGCACATAAAAAATAATTCAAGCATTTGGCATTTAATTAAGCATTGATTTGTTCTGTTCTACTCTATTCAAAAAAAAGGAATATCAATTTTGACTCCATCTATAATACGTGATGGTATAGAATAACCAGTTTAAAACATATGTTACATTCAATAATCAATTGATTGCAAGAAAGTAGACATGTGAATTTTTCAAAAATCAAAAGAAATATTTTCAAATAAAGATGATCGGTGATTGAATGCCCTTCCATAATATAATAATTTCCAAAGTTAGCCATTAATCAAAATTCAAAAGTTTTTAAAAACTTAATTTATGAATCCCGCTCTCATACCACTTGAAAGTTTGTGAAGGTGGTTAAACCCTAAAGAACTAGTCCCAAGGCTAACCAAGAGGGGGGGGGGGGATGAATTAGATATTTTAAAACTTCTTTAACAAAACGAAAATAAAAATCTTTTTGAAATCTTTTTGTATATTTTTTAAAATAAACAACTTGTATGGAAGTAAATAACAAAAATCAGAGTTTTCAACCACAGATCAAATCATAAAAAAATGTAAAAATTAAATGCAAAAATAATAAAAGGAATGAACACACCAGAATCCACTCCCCAAAATGCTCCATTCTAGGTATTGCACTAAACCTTTAGTGATTCTCCTTTAACCCCCACAACTAGGCGAAAAAGCCCTTACAAAATCTCTTCCACCAACCTGAAGCGACAGAGGACCATAATCCTTTCACAGGCAGATAACCTAGAATCCCTTTGGATGATAGAGGATTATCCTATGAAATATAAAAGATCGTTCAATACGATCCAAGTAGATCCTCCTATATGATATGATTGATCAATCTAACCAAAATTAGTCTCCTAATCATAGGATTAATTTAGGCTTGATTGTCATAAATCATCCACGTTGATGCATATCATCCAAGATGATGCATATCATCCTGTATGATTAAAACAAAATATGAATAATAAAATATTATCCAAATTGTGATTAGCGGCTATTTTTCACAATTTGAACTGATCGTCCTGTATAATCTAAATCATCCAGGACAATTAGTTAAGTAAATTTAATTACCAGAGATGCCCTAATTAGGATTTCTATTTTTAACTGATCGTCCAATATGATTTGAAATCATCATGTGCGATATGGTAAAAAATAAAAAAATTTCTAACTCACCAAATTACTCCTCCTAATTGTGTGTGTGCATGATCACCAAGCTAACATACACCCTTACAGGACTTGACTCAAAAAAATCAAAAAAACATCAATGAGTTTTACAAAAATCTTTACAGCATAACCTATTCTACCCAATCTTGAGCCTTGAATCTTCATTAGATGGTGCATGATATTTCTGAAATGTTAGTACACACACAAACAAAAATACATTACAAATACAAGTTGACATAAAGATGTGAGCCATAATATTTGTTATCATCAAAACCATAAACTCATGAGCTCGAGTCACAACAAGTTTGACCTAGGTAATATCTTGGAAGTATTTTGATCCTTCAAATTCATTTAAAATTACTTTAATACTTTAAAAATCCTTTTTGTAGGTGGTTGACATCAATCTAAAGCATGAAATTCAAATTTACCCTTAGGTGAGCCCTATGAGCTTTATTAGACTATTTAAAGTCCATTAAGCCTAAACTGAGCTAGAAACTTACAATTTTTACGGCACTCTCTAGTTTCCCTTAATAAGTAGTAGACCCTACGAAAATATCTAACATATCTAAAATATCAAACCATAACATATCTAAAATTACCAAAATTTCCTCAACCTTGTAATCTAAAGTAGGTGGCTAATGTCCTCAAGATGCATCTTATAGGCCTAAACTTACTCTTGGAGCCACCTCATGGGTTAAGGAGTGTTGGTCAACTCCTTAATAATGATTAAACCATTAACCCAAAACATTTAAAGTCATCACAACCTCTTTTAACACCTATATTAAATAATTGGTTTAATTTTGAATTCAAGTGATGCTTAACCAAAGTTCAAGCTTATTTAACCATGGGTTAGAAAATTTCAAAAATACCTTTATATAACCCCTCTTAAATTCCTATAAGGTAGACCCATCAAACCTTATTCCAATTTAAGTCCCTAACTTTCTACTCAAGTTAGCCCAACCTAATTATGCTAGCTTGAGTATTGTGTCTACTAAATCCAAGTGGATTTATATAAAATAAACCAATAATAAGGTTAGATTTACTAATCTATTGGCTTGGACAATAATCCCTAGCTCCCCTAAGATTATATATATGCTCTACTTGGCATTGAGAGAATAGCTCTTGGCCATTTAGTCAGAATTCATGGATCGCCAACTTAGTAAGAATGGGTTTAACTCTAAAAACCTTGTTAGCTATTTAAATCCCTTAGAACACTCCTTGACACTTGGCAGCACCTTAGGGGCTCATCCTTAATAACCTAGGAGAAGCAATTCATGGTATGCCAATGACTTGGGTAGTAATTATTTTTAAAGTAGTATATAAATGGCTTTTCATTCATGCCAAATTGTTTAAACAATTCCATTACATACCACTCCCTAAATCTGCTATAATCATTCCCAAGCATTTTATAGTTATAAGTACATCTTTAAGCCTCAATATATGTTCTTTTGAAGCCCCAGCTCTCACCTTGGCTGCACTGGGCGCTGCTCTAGATGCCATTTTTGCTCTAGATGGTTCAAAGAAATCACTCATATCCACTACCAACCATGGCTTACTGTCACTATGGATTTTAGAGGCAGAGACCCTACTCTAGTGGCACCTCTTTAATATGCATTGATCAGTAAATTTCCTAGTCGTAGATCTGCCCAAGATTCTATAAAAAAATTCTTTTTCAATCTCAAGCTCATTTGTAATTTTTTTTCATTACTCTTTTGAATCCTTCACATGTTTTGATTATGTTAGTTAATGATTTGGACTATAATAGGGTTTTTATCCCACATATCTTACTTTTTAACAATTATTATATGGAATTGACCAAATGGTGTTCTTTTTTTATCATTAGTGTGGATTTGGGTTTCATTCCCAAACTTGTAGCCATATCTCTTCTCCCCCCTTATTCTACATGGTCAAGGATCCTTATTTCGTCATCCATTAAAAATTGACAATGTTACATCTATTGGCTCACGGCCCTTTATTGCACATGTTTTGGTTGAGCTAGACATTACGAAATGTTATCCCAATAGAGTGTTAAAAGTTTGCTTACATACAACATGGTTAAATGGAGGATTTTCCTCCCTTTTGCGTCTACAGTAAATCCCTTGGGCATTTGAAGGGCGATTATTATATTCTTCATCCTTATTTAGCTGAGGGTCCTTTATGAACCTCTGAGCCAGTGAACATTGTTGTTAATCCTGTTAACCCTGATCAGACTGTAGTTGGTGTTGTGGAAATTTTAGATAATATGATTACTGCTACTTTGACTAATGTTATTCTTGTTATTAATTTGGTGATTAATGGGGATGTTACCAATGCTATTGTCATTACTATGTAAGAGTTGAATAATACGGCTACCAACTCTTTGAATCTTATTTTACCGATTGCTACCTTTGAGATTTGTAGGGGTGGTAACAATGCTATGGTTGATAATGCTTTAGCTTTTCTGATTTTTTGTAATCTTGTTAATCAATTAGTTAAGTCACTTCATTTGGATTATATGGTTATTCAGGCTGAGCATGATATTGTGAATGATCTCTCTAATGGTTAGGGTGGTAGGCCTTTGGGGAATGCTTCCCGTCATTTTGTTGTGAATACTACTGTGATTGTTCATAGCTTGGTGGTTCCTGATAGACTTCCCTTAATTAGTATTCATGATTCACCATTTTCTAATGTTGAGGTTGCTTGCATGAGTGGTGGGGATTTGCTTGTTGATATTCCTATTGGCTAGGCTAGTTGGATTTGTACTCAATCGACCAAGGATTAGGGTTCTAAGGGGACTCATGGTGATCTGTCTAACTATATGATAGATGGTTGTAATTTAAACATGGTGCAAGTGGATACTAAGGGATTCTCTATAAAATTTGGAAAGAAAAAAAAGAAGAATAAAAACAAACTCAGTGCCCTTAGGTTTTAATTTTTATTGGCTTGAAATGGTGCTCTTTTTTTTGTTTATTTGGAGTGCTTCATCTCTTGCAAGTATTTGGTTGCTTATTGAATTGTTGTTGGCCTTCACCTCAATGGTCTTGCAGCTTTGGTGATTGCTTTTGGGATGGCTATCACTTTGCTGGCTTTATTTGCTCCTTTTGGCCCTTTGGATTCCTCTGCCGAGCTACTTTGGCCTCCGAATTTTCCTTTTGATTAGTTATTTTAATAGTTTTGATTAATGGCTCATAGGTTTTTCTTTGAATGTTATATTTTAGTGAGTTGTTGATCCTTTAAGGACTTGTACGCCCCCCTCCCTATTTTTAATTAAAGTGTAGGCCCCTATGTGGGTTTTATCCCCAAAAAATGTACGTCTCTAAGCCTGATATTGCTCAAGCTTTGCAGAACCCATTAGAGTGAGATAAAATTTTCTGACCCTGTCCTACTCATCTAAAGAACTCTTTAACGAATTCGCTTCTCAAAATCATACAAAGATATAATAGGCCTAAGCTATATCTAAAACTCTCTGAAGCAAGGTAAATAAATCTTATTTCCCTTTTGAATTTAGATTTTAGATAATGTGAATTAAATATAAAATTCAGAGGGATTTGACCATCATATTTGAAGATTATATAGTCTTGATCTCCTCAACTAGTTAAACCTAATGATTCCTTCCTATTCTCCTTAAATAAAGAGAAATTTATGGAAGGATTATTAGTAAGTGTCAATGGTTGAAGATGAAGTAAGAATAACAAATTTTATTCATGTAGAATGTATGGCTATGATAGGGTAGCACCATAATTCTATACTACCTACCCAAGTTAACATGAGATTAATTAGAATTGCTTGATAAAAAATTAAACACATGCAATTGATGTCGCATGGTGTATGGGACAAATTGCTTTAAAAGAGAACTGATTAAAACATACCCCATATAAAATGTAGTTTCACTTCAGCATTAACTAATTTAATCAATTTAAATAATTCAAATAATTGCCAAAATGTGAGAAAATTAGAAAAAATTCTTTTCTAGTCCAAGTTAGCTTCATAAACCCTCTTTGGATTCAAGAAATGGTAAAGACAATATAAACTAAAATAAAAAGGTATTGAAGTATTCCTATATAAAATTTAATTTAATTAATATATAGAATTGTTAGATTATTAACACACTGAATCATCTCTAATATAGTTCCCTTACAAATATAACTTCTTTAATGTGTCATACTCATATATGATTTTTCTTATATCAATTTGAAATTAATATAAGCACTAATATTTTTCAAAAATAATGATCATTAAATCAAACTAAAATTAGAAAAAAAAACATTCTTAAATACAAACATCATGAAATTAAAAAGTAATTCACCCCTAACCTAGTAGATTGGGGGGAAAATTTCTCACACCATAAGAAGTTTGTTTTCACCTTTAATAGTTCATTAGGTATAAACCAAGACATTTAGAAAAAAAATTTAGAATTTTCACTTTTGATCTAATGATCTCAAAACTTTTAGGCTGATGTTTCCATGAACCTATTATTAAGTAATTTTATTAAGAATTGAGATCATTTGCCAAAAAGAATTTGCAAACCCTAATTCAAGGTTAGCATAGTAAATCTAAGAACTTCAAAAACTTCCATAATTCATAATCAATTCAAAAAAAATCTTTACATAATGAAATTACTTGTTATAGAACTTAAATTAAATATTGAAAATATGAAAAAAACACTTTAAATTATTTTTAAATTAGAAATTAGGGATTTTAGTATTTTAATTTTTAAATCAATAAATTCTTGCAATTGTTGGCTAGTTCGATATGAGTTGAAAAACATAAAATAATTCACTTCTCCAAAGTGACTTGTGCTTTAATTTTCATTTGGTATGTCAAATCTCAAACCCTTAATCTATTAGTATGATTTCCTAAACTTCACCCCATCACCCCATCTCTTCCCTCCTCACATTCTTTTCAATTTGGGATCCATATTTGGTAGACCGCTTCATACGGATAATGCTACTACTGTGGATTCTAGACCATTTGTTGCATGTATTCTTGTGGAATTGGACATTTTTAAGTCTCATCCCGTTTCAGTTTGGCTTGGACCTAAGAAATTTGAGTATGTTCAAAACGTGTTTTTGGAAGGTTTGCCTAGTTTTTTCTCTCATTGCAAATCTGTGGGTCAAAAAAACTTTGAATGTATTAATTTGCATCCTCATTTGAGAAGGTTGACGTTTCTATTCAGCCGATTGTGTCGGCTGGAGATGCTTTTAAGGATCGAGAAATGATTATTACTGATGATAAAAAGGTTGTTTTTGAGTTTTGTAATGCTTCTTATGGTTTAACTTTGCATGATAAGGGGGAAATTTTTAAATCTAAGCTTTTGCAACATTTAAATGGTGAGTCAGGTCCCTCTGTGGTGCCAGCTTTGTTGAATCTGACCGATGTACCAATTCAGGTGGATGATGTTCGCAATGAATATATGGTTAACTTGCCTAAGAATCAATGTGCCTCTCCTTTAGTTAATTTGCCATGTGTTGCCCAAGAGGATTGTCAGGGGGTGTTAATGATGTTGGTATTAGCTTGTTTTTAATTCATGTTTCTACTCCTTAGCTTGATTCCCCTGTTCTTGTTGAGAAGGCTTTTATGGGTACTCTTGATAATTAAATGATACTAATGTGGGTGTTTGTGACGTTAACAAGGTCGATTTGGTTGATTCTTCTTATGGTTTGGTTTCCTATTCCGGTGACTCTATTTTGGCTAATATTGTTGTGGATCTATTTCGCCTTGCAGGGGTGATGAGGAAGAGTCTGGTAGAGCCATCAATGAGTTTAATGAGATGTATAATTTGTCTGTTGGGCATATCGTTCATAAAGTCTTTTCTCATGGAGGGGGCAAACGGCATGGGAGAAAATCTAAGAGGTAGTTTTTGGGTGTTTGGGTTCTCCTGTCTACTCGAATTTTTTTATTTATTGGTCTGGCTCTTTTGGGTTTGGACATTTTGGTCTGTTGCTGATGTTCCTCTCCTGCCTGTTCTTAGGGTCTTTTTGGTTTGTTTGGGCCTTATTTGGTGTGGTCTTTTGGGGTTGTGGCCTTCTTTCTTGCTGGGATTAGTTGGGTGGGTGTTGTTGGTTATTTTCTGGCTCTTGTACTAGTGTTGTTTTATGGGTTTTTTGGTTGTGGGTGTATGGGTTGTTGGTGGCTATTGGGTTGCTGGTTTATTGGTTTTTGGTTGCTTGCCTTCTCTTCCTTTTGCTGGTTGTCTTCGGTGGTTTTTTGAAGGTTTGGTGATTGCTGTTCGTTTGGCTTCTGGTCTGGAGCTGAGGATCTTCATACTGCTTCTTTTATCTTTTTTCATTTGATTTGCTTTCCTTTTGTGTTATTTTCCTTGCTTCTCATTATAATCGGTAGAACCATCGGCTTCTAGGTTTTATTTCAATGGATGTATTGTTAGTGAGCTGAAGGTTCTTTAAAGACATATAATCTTTATTTTTAATTAATGCGTAGGCCCCTCTGTGAGTTTTCCCAAAAAAAAAAAAATCACGTCTAAGTGCTTCTAAAATCATGAATAATTGTATAAAATATTTATACCAATTTGAGAATAGAAGATTTTAATCTACAAGTGCATTGAACTCACCTCACCTAACCTAAAAGTGTGATAAATTAATAAATTCAATCAAATAAATAAATCATGAGTAGCTTGAACTAGTCTCAATTTTTTTTTAAATATTTTTGGATCATTCTTAACCTGCAAGAAAAGTTTCACAAAGATATGAACCCATTTGCTAGCTCAAAATAAAAAACATAATCTCTAGTATAAAATCATATCTAATTGTGTTAGAATTTTGAAAATAAATTAAAAATTTTGATAAATAAAAAATTTATTTTTTTTATATCTTGATGATCATTAAGAATTCTTTCATAAAAAATTTTAATAAATTAAAATAATAATTTTTATGTTAAAAAAATATACCAATAAATAAAGTAAATCAAAATAAATCATAAGTACTTATAATTGGCTACAAATTCTTTCGGGTTCATCATAGGATTAGTTATAACTCCTATATGACATCTAATTAAACTTAATGTGAATCTAATTAGAAAATAATGGTTCCAATTAATCATTCAAAAATTCTAAAAATCAAAATTATGTCCAAAAGATCTCATATGTTTAAGTTCTTAGGCAAACGCTTCGACTTTGGATTAGAGCTCATATTAATAATAATTTAAATTATCATGATTAAATATTAAAAATAATTTAAAATTTAAAATTTTTAAAATAATTCCTATTTTTTATTTTTATTTTTATTTTTTGAGATTTTTTGTAAAATTTGAGTATTATTTCATAATTTTTACACATCAATTATACCAAAGAAAGAAATGAACAAATTCTAATTTTAATAAAAATAAAATATAAATTGGTTAAATTTTTTGAAAATTTAATAAACTTAAAAAAAGTCAAAAAAATGTCAAATAAATATTATGAAATCAAAGGATTACTGAGAATAATAAACTACAGAGTTTAAAATGATATCAAAATTAAATAAAATTTTCATTACACACCCTTAAAAAAAAGCTTTAAATAAAAAAATCTTAAAATACTCCTTTGTTTTTGAGATATTATATAGGCTATCTCACCTTTTGGCTAAGGAGCAAACCTTACTATTAGAATCCACCCCAGCCTCATCACCTTATATTCTAGGTGCCAAACTAGCCTCACCACTTATGCATTTTCTCAAATTTGTGTCAAAAAAATATAGGCCTCAAATTTCTAATAAAATGAATAATCCAAATAAGGAATTCAAAATCTTAAATCTCAATAAAAGATAGTTCGGAGTACATTGAGTTTCCCAAAATCTAGTGCACCCTAATCTTTTTCCATTGGATTCTTAAAAGAATTATTCCAAATTTAAAGTAATCCCATTTCAAATTCTAAAATAAAACTCTTTCTAAGAATTTGATATTATTAAAATATTTATCTCTACTTTAACTGACATTATTCTAATTAAATTACTTCTCTTAGGATCTAAATAGTATAAGGGCTTTCCTTTATCATAATCTATGCCCCATAATAAAATAAATCATATCTTACTCATATTAGGTAGGAAAAAATCTTTGGGAATATGAACTTTTTTCTTGAATTATTTTTTTATTATTTTTTAATCCATTTTAAAATATCATTTTTATCTTTTTAAGATGGTATATTACTCTTTATGATGACTTTGATTACAAAAAAAAAAAAACATTCAAATATGTAATTTACTTTTCCCATGAATTTTTTGGAGAGTTCATTAGGAAGGGTTCCACTTTCCAATATTAGTAGTAGCTTATATTTTTATACATCATTGGTATTCTAAAATTCCTCATAGTTTGAGACAACGATTATTTTGTTGGCTAAATTGTCCTTTTCTTAAATAACTGTGGTAAACATCAGATTTTAGAACCCCAAACCCCCTTTTTTTGTAGAAACCCACAGAGGGGCTTACACGTTCCATCAAAAAAGCAGTACATGCCCTTAAAGAACCAAAAGCTTTCTAAAGTACAATCTTTGAAGAAAAACCTATAAGCTAATGGTCCTATCTAATACAAAAGATTAGACAATAAAAAAGAAATGCAAAAAAGATCCAAAGAAAGTCATCCAGGAAGACGAAACGGTAGCAGCCAAAGCATTAAAGCCATTAAAACAACCTGCAAAAAATAACCAAATAGAAACAAGCACAAAAAATAGGCTATTTAAGCATCCCACCAATCCAAAATGCCAACAAGAAAGAATCATCCCATGACAACACAAAGAAACAACAACCTTAAGGAGCCCACCCCAGCAAGACCACTAACCAAAGAAACATCCAAACAATTCAACCATCAAAGAGAAAAGGAACAAAGATTTTCTCTATAGAAGTTTTACTATTTTTTAGATTTTTGCTTGCAACGTTTACCAACATGTGAGAAATCATTTAGCATAACCCTACTAACATTCAAGTCATACAAATCATGGAACGAAACATCCTGCTCATTCCTATCCTCCACATCAACCCCACAAGGCGAAGAATGTGACATAACAAGCCAGTCAATTTTCTCTATAGAAGTTTTCCTCGTATTGGCAATTAATTGAGCTTTCAAAGCATTAGACGATATGATAGCGATTGGGACATCAACAAGAGACTCAATCCCAACTTGTCCCACAGGTGAGGCCGTCAAAGCCATATCAATATAAGCCATAGGTGATTCAACAGAAGGAACCGAACTACAAGACAATTCATTCACCACTTCTCTATTAACATCACACAATCCCTTATCCACCTCCTTCAAACATTCAATAACCATAGGAGCTATCTCACCCGTAGGTGATTGAACCAAATCATTAACACAATCATCCAAAGCATCAGAACAATCCAAATCCCTAAATGAGAAGCACCATCAATGCTCTCAGTATCCACACAATTCACATGATCAGGAACAACCACATTACAGTTCGGGAGCATAGGCCCAACCGACAACCCCACATCACTAACGGGGGTAATATTTTCATGTAATAAGACAATAGGAATTTTCTCACCCGCAAGGGCAGGTTCCAAATTACCAGCAATTTCATGCATAGGAAGCTCAGCCAAACTTCCCACATTCACAATAGAACGGGCTTGAATATCATCTAAATGAGGATACAAAATATGACATTCAGATTTTGAATGACCCAAAACTTTACAATGAACACAATGACAGGAAAATTCTTCCATTTCAACCAGCTGAATATAACCCATAGTTTCAGAACCAAGCCAAACTTGGTCGGGGTATCGCTTGGTAATATCTAACTCCACAAGAATGCAAGCAACCGAGGGCCTTGTGCCATTAGAAGTAGCATTGTCTGTTCTCAATGGTCGGCCAAACAAGGACCCAAGCCCATGTAGAACACGGGGAGAGAATAGATGGGGACCAAGATTGGGAAAGGAAACCCAAATCGGGATGATAGGAGATTCAATAGTAATGTCAAAATGAGGAGTCCATTTAAATAACTTCATGTAACAATTGCTATTGAAATAAGAATGATGAGAGAACTCCCTACAGTAATCTAGGTCATTCAATAACTTAATCAAAATGTTCTTTGAGTTGAGCAAAGTGACATAAAAATCACTTATAAGCTTAAGTTGAAAGAAAAATTTACAAATAGCATCAAGAGGCGGACGACGACCAGTAAATTTCCTGACCAAAGCAAACTCAAACGGAGTTCCCAGAGCCAGCATTTCATCATCAGAAATCCAAAGAGATGGCAGACCATGGCAAGTGATGATTTTTATGTCAGGAAATTCTAGCAAGGACGAAGCCTCGGATAGAACTTCCCTAAAGGAGCACAATTTTGAATTGCCATCCAAAAACTCAGGGTCAATCAACCAATTATCTATCATTTCAACCAAAGAATGACTGAAGGTAGAAAATCTGAAGAAAACCAGGAGAAACGAAGAGGATCACCCACAAGAAGCAAGTGGTCACGGCATGAAGGAGGAGTCGCAGAGAAGGAACCCTAGCCATCGCAAGAGAAGCGAGCATATTTTCATCTAGATTTTTAGCAACCCCTATCATCCCCTAATTTGTTGTTTAGGGTTCCAAATCCTTACAATTTTTAATTTTTTATGATTCTTTGAAATTTAGAAATCTCATATTAAATGAAAATATGGCCATTATGATTTTAGAAATTTTCTACAATCCAAAAATAATTTGAATTTTAATCCTCCTATTGAATCTAGAGATTAGGAGACAAGGTTATAAACTCCTAAAATATAAATCAAAATCAAATGTTTTCAAAATCTTAAAATTTCTAAAATTCAATTCCCCCTCTAAAATTTAAAAATTCCTCTCTTGAAATTTTAGAATTTCGGCCAATTTGAATGCAAAATCAAGTCTCCATAATCAAAATTAAAAATAAAAATGAAATCTCACCCAAAATCCTTTCCATTTCAGACATCATATTGCAGTTATATTGTTGAAGCTTTATATGTCTAGTTGGATAATATAAAAAACTCAATTCTAAAGAAATTTTCAAAATAAAAAATTAAAGTTTAGAAATCGGAAACTTAGAAGATTGACATAGGAATTTTTTAAATTCAAGAAAATAGTTTGTACATTGATTTTCTCGTTCTATGATGGCCTCAATTTTGCCCTGGAGTAATTCCAATCGCCAGTTGGCTATGCCATTAAGTTTGAAATGAGATTTAATAACCTAAAAAAGACCTGCATTGTTTTATGTTAAGCATTGCTAAACCTTTAGATGTGTTTTTAGAATAAGCCCATCATACAGTTTACTCTTTGATGCGATAACAAGTTTGTTACTTCGGTCATTAAGCCCTTTATTTTCAATTGCGTTAATTATTTCTATAAATTTTGCTCCCTTAATAGCCCCTAATACCTTTGAGGTTTGTTCCTCTTCTATTTCTGCATTGATATTTAAGAAGTAGAGGTGCAACATGGACCACTACATCAAGTGCAGGATGGAATAAGAAAGGAACATGGCTATTGAGATAGCCATCGCTGTTGATAGTGAGGATAATTAGTTAAAGATTTCCCAAACATATCCACTTTTCAAGGTAGAAGGTTACGCCCTCACTCTACTTTTAAGGGTAAGGAGATTATATATTTAGGTTATATATAGCTGACTCATTATTATAGCCCTTTTACTATAATAAAAGAAAGACACTTAAAGGTAAAATTGAAAAAGCTCAATATTCTGCCAAAAGATATTGTTCAAAAATACATAGATATATTTGGCTAAATTTTTTAAAAATATGAAGGGGATGATTGGGAAGAAAATTAACACTAAGATCTTAAGGGAGATGATACTAGGAGCCATTAATGGCTCTATCTAGTGCAAGGATTACAATGAAGTTCTCCAAAAGAGTAGCAACCTGTGTGCTAGTTGATGGATACTGTAGGGTTTTTAGGACCCTTCTATCCCATAAAAAAAAAAATTATCCTATTTGGTGATTAGCTACATTGGGCATCTTATGAGCCTCAGGTCATATGTTATTCATCCTGAGAAATTGAAAGTCCATCATCACCAACTTGTACAACATATGCAATGTTCCATTGAAATTTATAGGACATCCCAATAGTCAAGAATCTTCATGCATTTTTTAGCTTTGTAACGAGTGTTATGTCTCATCATCTCATTTTGATATGTAGAGGTTTAGGCAGCTCAGCTTTCTAAGAAATCTAGTGGAAAGATGATAAACCAACCTATGGTGGTAGCCACTCCTAGTTCTATATTGTATGCCATGTTGAACTGTGTGGCTAAGGATGTTGAAGAAAGGAAAATAAATTATAGAATCTCATTAGGGAACAATTATGATGAGTGCACTCTCTCTTATTTATCCTTATTTTGCATCCAAGAAGACAATAAAAGAGATCATGGATGAGTTAAAATAAATTTTAAAGAAAATTGATGAGTAAGTACCAAGCTTAATCATAAGTAAGATAGCATGATGAAGGACATGCTAGCTAATGTTTGCTTGGTTAAAACCATAAGCTCTTTGTAGAGGAAGCAACAACTGATCAATGATTTTCAAATGTTATCATAAAGAAAAGCATGGCACAATACATAATGTAATAGCAACTATGTCAATTGCAGTAGAATGATCAATTGATCAATTTGTAAGAAAAAAAAAATAAAAAAATTACTGCGTTGGCCATAGATTAATCTACCCAAATCCGTCGAAAATAGCCAAATTCCGCCGGAAAATCTATTTTTTTGACGAATTTCCGGTGAAACTTCCCTTGATAGTAAAACACGTGTTAGAAACCTTTTTCTAGCGGAAAAATTCCACCGGAAACATTTCCAGCGGGCGGGCATTACCTACAAAATATAACAGTATGCCGGAAATATTTCTGGCGGGCATTACCTGTGGAATATAGCGGTATGATGCGTCGTTTTTTGGTTATAAATATCGGTGGAATATAGCGCTTATAACGGCAGATTAAATTCCACTGGTAAGCAGAGATTTTTCTGCAGTGCATTAATCTTATGTTGAAAAAAGACGCAAAAGCAATTGTTTGCACCCAAATATTAAGGTAATTTTCTGACAGCTTTATATCAAGTAACCAAACACTGAATGTTTCACAGCACATAGAAATAATTTGTACAAAGTAAATTATCCCTCAAGTTACTTTAAAACTACATGACAAATTAAAAACAACTAGCAGTGCGGTAAACAGACTCAAAAAAGCTAAAATCCCAGCAACAAATCACCTTTCAAACATGAGTTCGTATGAGCCCCAAAGCCAACCTTCCTTTCCATATCCTCCTCACTTTGGAGTGAAAGCCTAATTGAGATCCACCACAAATATTAATTAACATAAACTAAAAAGGAAAAGGTAATTAATCTTCTAAAATAACTGCCACATGAGTAAATACTTACAGCAAAGATGGTAGCATGGCCTGGGTCGGCGAGGTGAGCGAAGAGATTGTCAATTGGACCGGTGCCGGTGTAGATGTGTTGGAACCACGCGCCAATGACAGCAAGCATAGCCAGACGTCCATTTTTTATCTCTTTGGTCCTCAGTTCTTTGACTTTCTCAGGAGAACCGCTGCCCCAGCCCAGTGGGTCAAACCAGAGCCCGCCTGGATAACCCACATCAGTGCCGTGAGCTTGTTGTTAGGGAATATGGGGTCCGTATTGACGCAACCGGGCTTGATGATGTCAGCCCAACGACGGCCTTCGGCCCAGCCAATAAGAATAAGTTCGATGATGAAGAGGGTAGTGGTGTCGGTGAAGTAGTCTAGCTCGCCGGCCGAGTACCAAGATGGTGTGTTGAGGATGCCTATCTTAGTAAGAAACTCGGGAATAAAGATGCCAGCGGCGCCTAGCATCGCCCATCGACAGTGCACCAACTCTGATTGCACATTCCATCTTAAGCTCTCCGGGTCCGACCCTGCATCAAGACGGCTTAAACAATTCAATGTTTGTTTGGGAGGGTGAAATTGAAGAACTAAGGTTAGGTCGGTTGAATAATATCAAATAATTATGAAAGTCATCCTCTCTTTATCCGAAGTACTAAAAGACCCCATGAGAGATTTATCAAATGAGTGATTTGATCACTAGTTAAATCATTGACTATAATACTACCTTTTCTAACAGCTGAAAAGAATAAGATCAGTATTAGGCTCAATACATGAGTGGGTTCAACCCCCAAATGCTCAAGTTTTTAGAAGTGATAGTCATCTCAACTTGAAATTTCAAGGATGTAACTTAATATGGGATAAATAAATTGATGGATTAAGGTACTTACCAAGGCCAAGTGGATCGAACCCAAAGTCACCTGGAAGGCTGCATCCATGGAATTTGATGATTTCAACGAATTGTCAAATATTAAAAGAAATAAAAAGCAGAGAGATCGATTGATAACAGTTCTGAGAGGCTGTTTAATTGGTTCGAAAACAGATATAACTCGAATAAAATTATTAATCCTTGAGTAAGAAATTTAAATATTCAAATACAATTCCTTACACTTAAAGTTTAGCATTCATAAAATCTAAATCAAGTATGTTATATTATCTAGATTTAGCTTTCATGAACAGTAATTACGGCAAAATAACAAAAATTCCCAATAGCTAATCTAGCTATTCATAAGAAATGTTTTCGTTCAACATGAGAATAACATTGGGCATCAACGTTTAAGGTTACCAACATCTTAAACATCTCTTTCTATAATGTTCAAAGCAATCGTGAAATCATTGCCTTCAAATCACATAAATTTCTCTCACTGTAATATTGTGAAGCCTTTTCTAGTTTTAGTTATTAACATTCTTTACAAAAGTTAGACATTGCAGGTGAAAATTTTTGAAGTGTAGAATTGCAGATTCTGCAGTTTGTGGATGCATAAATACAGGTACAAAAAAGATAAATGAACATTTGTTTTACAAATGAATAGAAGTGAAATAATTTTTTTAATTGAATCAGGACATAAACATCGACATGTTTATTGAATGAAATTATAGAAATTTTTTATTAAATTAACTTGGATAAAAAAAACATATAACTATAAGATATATTTTATAATTTTTATTTTGAAAATACTGTCAGGAGGTATGCTTTTTCGTTACTTAATCAAGAGGATAAATTTTAAGATTTACCTTCCATCAAGCCAAGGAGGTGGAGTGCTTCCTGGGAACCAAAGTGGCCTCTCAATTGCCTCGGCTGACACTGAGAAAGATCCCCGCGGGGCGGCGGCCGTCGCCCTACTTTGCCTCAGTCTCCTTCCAACCAGGAAAGATGCTTTGGTTGCACTGAGCCCGTTCCCACTCTTCTGAGCACTAGAAAACCATCAAATCAAAGCAAATCACTAATTTGCAAATCAGCTCATTCCTATTTTAAGCTGTTATTTTGATTATAAAAAGGGAGCTTTGATGAACTTACTTTGCTGAAGAGATGGCTACAGCGGCGACAGCGGAGGAGGGAGCACACACGGAGGCCATATTCAAGTGAGCTTTGAAGCAAAAGAGGGGATGGTGGTGAGTATAAGTCAAGGTTGGGGAGGGGGCTTATCTAAGGAAGATAGGAGTGCAGGCTTGTGGCTTGCTGATGGCCTGGCACGTGGACTGGACAATCCACCGTGTGGCTCCGAATCATGCATCGCTATGTCCATGGGGCACCCCAATGGTTGTGTGGCTCTCGTTGAGTCTTCTCTTTTCGAAAAATCGGTTGGTACTTTGCAGTGCTGTCCGACAACATTGTTAAAATGACAATTTTATACTAGGAGTAAGACGTGCAGGAAAATTTATTTAGAAGTTCAAAATGTAAAAAAATATTTGCATAGGACAACAAGGCATTTCCTCAAAATAATAAAAAATTTTGTTAAAAAAGGAATATATATATATATATATATATATATATATATATATATATATATATTAAGACAAATAATAAGTTTGCGTTGCTTTATGGTAGAACAAAATAAATTATATTTTATTATGAAAATATCTTAAATTTAAAAAATATTTTAATTTTTTTTCTTATTATTCTAATATATTTTGAATGATGATTTTTAAAAAACTCTCAACATTTTTCATCTGGATATGGGATAGGCATTACAACAACATCAACAACATCAAGCCTTTATCCCACTACATGGGACCGGCTACATGAATCCTTTTTCTGCATTGTGTCTTGTTAAAAGTCAAATTCTCGTTTAAATCTAATAAAGAAAGATCATTTCTAATATTTTCTAACCAAGTCTTTTTAGGTCTACCTCTACCTTTCTTAACATAAGTCAAATCTAAGACCTCTACTTTCCTAATCGGGTCATCGGGAGGCCGCCGTTTTATGTGACCAAACTATTTAAGGCGACTCTCTCTAATCTTATCTTCCACTGGAGCTACTCCAACCTTTTCACGAATATGCTCATTTCGTATCCTATCTCTAAGGGTAAAGCCACTCATCCACCTGAGCATCCTCATCTCTGCAACACTTAACTTAGAATTATGCTTCTCTTTTAATGGCCAACATTCGGCACCAAAAAGTATTGCAGGTCTCACCACCATCTTACAGAATTTTCCCTTAAGTTTGAGGGGTACTTTTCTATCACACAATAAGCCCGATGCATTCCTCCACTTCAACCATCCAACTTGGATTCTACTGATAATATCCCCGTCTATATCACCATCACTCTGAATAATAGATCCAAGATATCTAAAATGTGTACTCTTATTAATGACTTGATCGCCCAAAGTCACAATCCCCTCACTAGGTCTATTGTTACTAAAATTATACTCCATATATTCCGTTTTAGATCTACTCAAGCGAAAACTTTCAGACTCTAAGGTTGACCTCCACAATTCTAGTTTACCTTCAACTCCCTCTCTAGTCTTATGAACAAGAAGAATATCATCAGCAAAAAGCATACACCAAGGTACATCCTCTTGCAAATGTCTAGTGAGAACATCCATGACTAAAGCAAAAAGATATGAGCTTAAGGCTGATCCTTGATGTAATCCAACCAAAATAGGAAAATACTTGGTCAAACCACCTTGTGTTTGAACACAAGTAATAGCTCCTGTATACATATCTTTAATGATTTGAATATAAGCATTATTAGCTCCTTTCTTTTCAAGAACTCTTCATAGCACTTCTCTCTATAGGATAGGCATTGGCGGTCTAAAGAATTTTTTTTAACATAACATTATTAAAATGATATATTTATATAGGTAAAAAAGAAAACATACATTGGAGAATATTTTCTTTTCAATTTTTCAATACATATTAACTACAATTTCTCTCTTCGAGTCTTCATATTTTGAAATTGTTGCACAATCCTTTCATTATCAATACTATTAAAGATATTTTTTTCAATATGTAATCAAACAGTCATTCATCCAAGAGTCTCTCATACGATTGCGTAAACGATTTTTTATAATATTTATAGTTGAGAATACACGTTCGACTGTTGCTATAGCAATTGGCAAAATCAAGGCAAGTTTTATAAGTAGAAATACCAAAAGATAAATTTAATTTTTTTTAGTCCCCACCAATTTTTGAGCAAGTTCTCCAAATCCTTTCAAATTCATAAATGCGGCACTGAATCTCATATCAAAAATAAAATTATCAAGTTTGTTGTCTAATATGATGAGAGCTATATTTGAAAAATCTAACGGATAAAACTTGGCCAAGCTTGTCAACCATGTCTTATCAAATGCTAAAAATGAATCACATATATTCAAGCATGCTACACATAAGTAGCTCTGCATTTATTTCATCAAATATGTTGTCAAGCTCTTAAAATTGCATATTTATTGCAGTGTAAAACAATTCAACTTAAAAATGATGTCTATTTGTGATTACTTCAGCTTTCCGCCCTGATCTTTCTCTCATTACAAAAGTATTATCCATATTTAGAATAACTATATTATTTGCCTCACAAAATAACAAACATCTTTAAGCAAAATGTCTCAACTATCATCTCTCATATTTTGGAATATTTTCTTAGATACTTTTAACCAATTCATGGCATTTATAATATCTTGATCCTCTTTTTGTAGCACCTGTGATAGCTCATTTGTGACACTCAATACAGACTTTATCATATGCAAATTGAAACAAATTCAAAGCATTGTACTAAATCAAGGAGGCATATACTTCACCTTTTATCTCTTTAGTTGAACCATCTTGTATTATTATCTCAAGAAGTTCAATTATAGATCCAAACAAAAGTATTAAATTGATAAGCAATCCATAATGCAAACCCCAACATGTATCTCCAGTACATTGAAGAACTAATTCCTAATTTGAGCCTCTACCTTTTAATGCTTCGCAATTTTTTAGTTGTTCAATGGTTTTATTTTATTATTTTTTTAATAGTATTTCTCTTCTCTTGCATGAGCTTCTAATAATATGACCACTGATCTGGGTTTAGTGTTTCTTTATATAAATCTACATAATTAGTGTTAATTTCTTGAAAGACAAACTAACACTGCATGATCAACTTGAGAAAAGAAACAATTTATTTTCATATTTGGCATAGATGATATAAAATTTATTCCAGAAGAAAGTATTCACAAAATACCTATCATTTTAAATATGAAATTAACCCAGGATTAGCTTTAGTCGACATCCAGAAAATTTTTCAACTATCTTAGTGAACTAAGATAGGGTTTATTTTATATTGAGATCTTGAGTTCCTATAGAGGCAAGCCCCTACCGTCAATTACATCTCCATAGAGAAAACTTTTGATTCAAGTGTGAACTAGACTCATTCTTAATTTAAAACAAATGATAGGTGCCTTATATATTTTAAAAATATTCATCGTTCATTCAAAAATATCTTTAAATTTTATAAAATATTCTTGGATTCTTTATACTTTTTCTAAAAAAGGAATTTGAGGTGTGCAAATACCTCTTGGCTTTTTCTTACTTGGAATATGTTGCCAGTTAATGACCTAATACATAATTAATTGCTATAGATGTAATGCATAGTAAGATCAGCTCTATCCTAAGAGATCAAATGATGAATCAGACTCTAAATCAGTGACTCTAAATAAATAATTTTAACTTTAAATTCAAATGACACTAACAAGATGACTATCTAAGAATTCTATATTTTATCTTATTAATTATCCTAACTAAATTTTCTAACTCCCAAAATTACAAAAAAATTTGGCAGCATAACGGCCCTAACATGTCACAAACTGACCTGATAAGACCTATAATTACATAATTCATATCATATCCGATTGTGGCAAGATTGACTTAAAAATCTGGTTGGAGAAGTCTTGAAAAAATTTATAATTTATAAATTACAGAGAGTCACTACTGAATGTAATATAAAGTGGAAGACTACTAAATCTCAAAATAATTTTTTATATATCATCCAAATATATATATAATCTAAAATCTATCTACAACAACACTTAGTAATAGAGAGAATAATTTAATAAAAGTAAAGCCTATAAAAATCCAAACAAATAAAATATACCTATAGCGCATATTAGAGCATGCTATCCAAACTACTCGCCTCGCTCCTTACCCTTCCCTGTCCTAAAAATAGAAATAAAAGTAGGAATAAGCTAACACGGCTCAGTAAGCTATCGCAGCCTAGAAGAAATCAATAACTAAAATCAAAAGAACCAAAAATATTGTGTTGTAAAAGTACTGTATGAAAAATTGAGACTGAAATTAAAGCGAAAGCTAAAGCTGAAACCAAATGAATTATTAATAGATATTCATTTTATCAGAATGGTTCTCAGCCTAAATTTCTATATATCTTTATAGCTTTATTAATAGAATCCCACCTCGGTAGCTCACAGACCCTGACATAATAGAATCTCACCTCGATCGTCTATTGGTGCCGGCATAATATAATCTCACCTCAGTTTCCCATTGACGCGGGCATAATAAAATCCCAACTTAGTTGCCCACTAACGCTGACATCACATTTCTTTCATATTGTTTGATGTATTTCATTAATTAATTCATACTTAGATTAAATTAAACTACTATTTTTAGATGTCAAAATAAATTTTTGAGTAGACAAAAATCACTATTTTTTTAAAATTACCGAGCAAAAAATTTTTAGAATATACTTAAAATATCTATAATATTAATCTCTATAACATATAAAAAGTAAAGATTTTATCAAAATAAAGTTATCCTAGTCTATTGGTAACAAAAATATAAATTTGATCAAAAAATATCAAATTATTAAAAATTGGATTAGGCAAAATGTAACCCACCTTAAGATGAACAAATTTCTCAATTGGGCCAACAAATGAAAATGTCTCTATGACCGTCAAACCCTAGCTTTTCTTCTTATCACTCCTTTTTTCTCTTATTTTTTCCCCAAATCTTTCTCTGTTAAATAAATTAATATTAAGGAAATTAGGCTAAGTGGCTTAAGATATTTATAATAAAATAATATTAATATAATTGTATAATTTAATAAATTTTTAGTATAAAAATTAATAGAAATTCTTGTAGGGCTTAAAAATTATAAAAAATATTATAAAATAGCCCATTTTATTTAGATAATTCTGATAAAATCGATTTACAAAAGGAACACTTGACTGTCCCAAAACCATCAATTATACCGATATTTATTAATTTCTTAAGTAATTTAACGAGTGCCCAAACATTATGAAAAAATTAGTGAAACTAAAACATAACAATATATATGTTATCGAGAAGACAGTTTATGATTTAGACTTATAATGACTTCTAAAATAATTTTTGATTGTTAGAAGTAAAAATATATTTTTTAATTTTGATTTATAACAATCCACCCACCTTTAAAAATAATATCATCCTCGACATTCCTAGACAAAAATAAGTTTGAATAAATTTTGATATAGCTGTCTCATCTCAGATTCTTTCTCCCAAGTAGCCTCTCTAGTAGTTATGTGCTTTCAATATACCTTGACCATCAAAATTTGCTTACTCCTCAATTTCCTAACATCATATGCTAGAATCTTTTCTGGCTCCTCCCTATAGTATAGACTTGGATAAAACTCCACATCATTAGTAGATAATCTTTTTTCATAATCAGATACCGACTTCCTCAGAGAAGATACATAAAGCATACTGTGCATATTGACATATGATCAGGTAATAATAACATGTAAGTAAAACTACTAATCCTCTCAACAATCTCAAAAGGCCTAATATACCTTTGTCTCAGCTTATTGATTCTTCTAAATCTACTGACACCTTTTATATGAGTGACTTTAACATAAATAATGTCACAAACCTGAAATTCCACCAGCCTATATTTCTGATCATAATACTTCTTCAACCTATCTTTTACATATCTCAATCTTTCTCTGATCATATTGATATTTATTATAGTATCATCCATAATAGTAGATCTTATCACCTGTGTGTCCCCCACCTCTATCAAAGATAAAGGGCTTCTATATTTCCTACCATACCAAACTTCGTAAGGAGTCATACCTATGCTAGACTAATAACTATTATTATATGCAAAATCTATTAATTAGATATGATCCTCTAAACTACTGCCAAAGTCTAGAACACATAGTCTCAAAATATTCTCTAATACCTAAATAATCCTTTCAGACTATCTATCTGTTTGAGAATGAAAAGTCATACTAAAGTACAATTTTATACATAATCCCTATTAAATGCCTCCCCATAATTTGAAGGTAAATCAACCATCACAATCAGATACAATCAGCATTGGCACATCATATAATCAAAAAACTATCCCTGACATATACTTATGCTAACCCATCAACCAGATTAGTCTGTCAGATCAGAATGTAACATGCTAACTTTGTTGGACGATCAACTACAACCCAAATGGCATCATTCCCTATCTCGATCTAGGAAAACCCATAATAAAGTATATTATCACCTCATCTTACTTCTACTCTAAAATAGATAATGATTACAAAAGACCACCCTTTCATTAATGCTCTACCTTCACTAACTAATAGGCCTCACACTTTAAAATAAACTCTGTTATGTCCTTCTTCAATCTAGGCCACCAAAATAGACCTTTCAAATCTCTCTATATCTTATTATTTCATAATAGTATAGCCAGAATAATGTTCCTCATGTAGAATCTCACCTCTCAAATTACCAATAAAAGGAACCTATAATCTATCATTGTAGAAAATGATACCAGAATCAAATAAGGAAAGTTCAGGTCTCTTACTAGCTTTAATTTGACCACTCAACTTCAGATACTTTATATTCAACTTTTAAGCTTCCTGAATTCTTACCTGTAGAGTAGGCTAAATAATCATCAAAGCTAACATACTTGGATCTATATCAACGGATACCACCTCTATCTCAAGCTTCTCCAAATCTCGAATCAGAAGGTCTACAAAAGTAAGCAACAAAAAAAGTACCTACCATACTCACTACGTGCCCCAAAAATGAAATGCTCCTTAGCCAAAACTCACACTTAGAGAATTCAACATACAACTGATGTTGTCTCATAATCTCTAAAGTAGTCTTAAAGTGTGTTGTATACTCCTCTTCAGATCTGTAATAAATCAAAATATCATCTATAAAGATGATCATAAATTGGTCTAGATACTTCCTAAAAATCCTACTTATCAAATTTATGAAGACCACTGGGGTATTGCAAATCTGGTTTTGATAATGACAAACATGTTTCCAGTATGGTTTGCTTGGCTAACCCATTTCAAGCACAGAAGATCACGAGCAAATCAAGCCAACTCAAGATCGGGTCCAAGTGTGTCCAATGTATGTTTTTCCTTTTATTGAGTCAATTATAATGTAACTGATCCCCTAGCTAAGTAACCTTGCACACACACACTCAGGGGGAGAGATTGAGTGAGTTAGAGTTTCTGTTAAATTTTTGTTCAGATCGTCCTGGACGATAGTCACATCGTCCTGGACGATCCAGTTAAAATAGAAACCCTAATTAGGGCAACCAAGTTAAAAGGGTCTGATTAAGCAGATCGTCCTGGATGATCTTTGGATCGTACGGGATGATATGCTCAAATCAAAAATTCTCAGTCGCCAGATTAAGTTAGGAAAGTTTTATTTTAAGTTATTTGGTCTGATCGTCCCGGACGATACGTGTATCGTCCTGGACGATTCACTACAATCATGCCTAAATTAGTCTGGTAATTAAGGTAAGCAATTAATATATAATTGATACGATCGTATCGTCCTGGACGATCGCAGGATCGTCCCGAACGATCATGATCGTCTAGTGCATTTCAGCTATACGACCCGAACTGTGTTCAGGACGACTTGGGCACTTTTTGAACTAATCGTACAGGATGATGTCCCTGTCGTCCTGGACGATCATGTCAATTTTTGGTCGTCCAGGACAGGTTTCACTGGACGACCCGAACTGTCTTCTGGACGATACTCCACGATTTACACTAATCGTCCTGGACGATCGCAGGATCGTACGGGACGATATGATCAATTTTCTCTACTGATCGTCCAGGCTGAATCAACTGAATTTGAACTGATCGTACAGGATGATCTCTAGATCATCCTGGACGATCTTGGCCGATTAGTTGAGATCTAGGGCAAATTTTAAGCCCTCCTATAAAAAAACTTTTCTCTAAACAAAGAGTATCTTTTGCTACCTTCCTTCCCTGAGAAACCCTAAAGAGAAGAGAGAGTTGGGAGAGAGAGAAGAGATCTTATGAGGGGGAGTTAGTGAGGGATTCACTAAGGTTTCTCCAAGCACGGATCAGAGTCGTCTTCTCCGCTCATCGTCTATCGTCTAGTCGGTGTTCTTCATGGGAGGATCGTTCGCAAAAAGATCCGGGGTTCTCTGCCCGCTTCAGGTGGAAGCAAAAGGAGTTTGAAGGTTCTCTGCCTGCTTCAGAAGGAAGAGAAAGGAGGTCGGGTTCTCTGCCTCACCGTGTGGTGAAAAGGAGGTGTTTTGTACAGGCTTCTCCGCCTTACTGTGGGAGCAAAAGGAGAGACACTTTTGTTTAGTGCAATACCCGGAGGGGAGGCTCCGGGGAGTGGACGTAGGTCAAGTTGACCGAACCACTATAAAATCTGGTTTGCTTTTTTGATTCAATTTTGCACTTTACTTTTCCAATATAAACTGCTTGGGTGAATATCTATGGTTGATCTTTTCGTTCTTGTTTACTTGTTTCCGCTGCTAAGTATCGAAAAGATTTTCATTGTTATCGTGAAATTTTTAAATAACCAATTCACCCCCCCCTCTTGGTTAGCCTCGGGAATAGTTCACTAGGGCTTAACATCCCTATCGAACTTTCAAGTGGTATCAGAGAGGGATTCAAAATTTAAGTTTAAAAACTTTTGAATTTGATCCATGGCTAACTGTAACAATCGTAATACTGCTAAAGGCTATTCCATTACAAGACCACCGTTGTTTGATAATATTCCTTTTAATTTTTAAAAAACACGCATGTCTACTTTTCTGCAATCTATAGATTATTGCATGTGGATGTTAGTTAAGGATGGATACGAACCACCTTTTAGATTGATTAACAATGTGAAAACTGAACTGCCTTTTGCTGATTGGACGTTTGATGATCGTGATTTAGCACAGTTAAATGCAAAATGCTTGAACAGTTTCTTTTGTGCTTTAAAATCTGAAGACTATATGTGTGTTTCTACTTGTACAACGGGGAAGGAAATTTGGGATAGATTATGTATAACATACGAAGGTACAACTAAAGTCAAACAGTCTAGGTTAAACATCTTGTTACATGATTATGAACTTTTTCGTATGAAACCTAGTGAGACTATTTCAGAAATGTACACAAGGTTCACTCAGATTGTTACCTCTTTGCATGCTCTAGGTAGAGAACTTACTAACTATGAAAGAGTGAACAAAATTCTTAGATGTTTGCCTGCTTCTTATGATGCTAAGATTACTGCTATTACTGAATCTAAAGATTTAAATACTTACTCTATTGACAGCTTACTTGGATCACTAATTGCTTACGAGCAAGGGCTGAACCAAAGGCAACTTGATGCAGGTGAACGCAAGAAAGAGAAGACAGTGGCACTAAAGGCCAAAGATTCAGATGCTAGCACTTCTGGGTCTGATAACGATGATGTTTCCTTAATCACAAGGCAATTCAAAAGCTTTCTAAGGAAGAAACATAAGAACTATCAGAAGTGGAACAAGGGTAAGTTCAATAAAAATTTTAAGGGTTCATCTGAATCGGTTTCTTTTGAATGCAGGAAGCCTGACACATTAAGGCTTGAAAGTTTGAAAGGGATGTTAAGCCCTAGTGAACTAGTCCCGAGGCTAACCAAGAGGGGGGTGAATTGGTTATTTAAAAATTTCACGATAACAACAAAAATTTTTTGATACTTAGCAGCGGAAACAAGTAAACAAGAACGAAAAGATCAACCAAAGATATTCACCCAAGCAGTTTATATTGAAAAGTAAAGTGCAAAACTGAATCAGAAAAGCAAACCAAATTTTATAGTGGTTCGGTCAACTTGACCTACGTCCACTCCCCGGAGCCTCCCCTCCGGGTATTGCACTAAACAAAAGTGACTCTCCTTTTGCTCCCACAGCAAGGCGGAGAAGCCTGTATAAAACACCTCCTTCTCACCACACAGTGAGGCAGAGAACCTGACCTCCTTTCGCTTCCTTCTGAAGCAGGCAGAGAACCTTCGAGCTCCTTTTGCTTCCACCTGAAGCGGGCAGAGAACCCCAGATCTTCTTGCGAACGATCCTCCCACGAAGAACACCGACTAGACGATAGAAGACGAGTGGAGAAGACGACTCTGATCCGTGCTTGGAGCAACCTTAGTGAATCCCTCACTAACTCCCCCTCACAAGATCTCTTCTCTCTCTCCCAACTCTCTCTTCTCTCTAGGGTTTCTCAGGGAAGGAAGGTAGCAAAAGATTTTTCCAAAAATTAGAAAAAGTTCTTTTAAAGGAGGGCTTAAAATTTGCCCTAAATCTCAACTGGTCGGCCAAGATCGTCCAGGACGATCGGTAGATCGTCCTGTACGATCAGTTCAAATTCAGCTGATTCAGTCTGGACGATTAGGCTCTTCTGGACGATTAGTAGAAAAAGTTGTTCCTATCGTCCCGTACGATACGGCGATCGTCCGGGACGATTAGTGCAAATTGAGGAAAATCGTCCAGAAGACAGTTCGGGTCGTCCAGAGAAATCTGTGCTGGACGACCAAAAAATGACTTGATCGTCCAAGACGATTGGGACATCATCTTGTACGATTAGTTCAAAAAGGCCCAAAATCGTCCTGAACACAGTTCGGGTCGTACATATGAAATGCACAAGACGATCACGATCGTCCGGGATGATCCTGCGATCGTCCAGATGATGTGATCGTATCAATTAAACATTAATTGCTTTCCTTAATTACCAGACTAATTTAGGCATGATTGTAGTGAATCGTTCAGGATGATTCACGTATCGTCCGGGATGATCAGACCAAAATACTTAAAATAAAACTTGCCTAACTTAATCTGGCGGCTGGGAATTTCTGATTTGAGCATATCGTCCCGTACGATCCCAAGATCGTCAGGACGATCTGCTTAATTAGACCCTCTTAACTTAGTCGCCCTAATTAGGGTTTCTATTTTAACTGGATCGTCTAGGACGATGCGACTATCGTCTAGGATGATCTGAACAAAAATTGAACAGAAACTCTAACTCACTCAATCTCTCCCCCTGAGTGTGTGTGTGCAAGGTTACTTAGCTAGGGGATCAGTTACATTATAATTGACTCAATAAAAAGAAAAATCATACATTTGACACACTTGGACCTGATCTTGAGTTGGCTTGAGTGGCTCGTGGTCTTTTGTGCCTGAAACAGATTAACTAAGCAAAACATACTGGAAACATATTTGTCATCATCGAAACCAGATTTGCAACAATCTCCCCCTTTTTGATGATGGCAAACATTTGTAAAGTAGTCTGAAAAAAAAAGTAAACTAGGAGATCAAACAAAATAAACATTTTTTAAATTTTCATTTAACAGCTAAAACAATACAGAAAACATGACTCAGAAAATAGAAACAGACACGACTACAACTGACTCCCCCTTTTGACATTACAAAAAGGAGGAGGGAAAAATAGAACTCTGAAATAAAACATAAAATAGAACAACTACAAAACAAGAAAATCAGAACTTTTTCTAGATTTTAGATTCAAAAACCAATGACAGGACGATTGACAGCACTGAAATCCAGAAAAGGTTAGAAATAATCAACTTTCGTAACTCTGACCCCGGGCACCTTATCGATGCAAACCTCTTTCAAAACAAAAATCCGATTCAGAAGAAAAGACATTAGATTTGAAAAGAGATCCTTTCAAGCCTCGTTCCAGAAAAATATCTGATATAATAGTGTTACAAAGTAAAAAATCAAAAATCAGGATTTTCAAAACACAAGCTTTTGAAAATATTAAGTGGCGCACAGATTTCTCTAAGACATTTAACAATCTGAAAGAGAAGAAAGTTTGGTTTGGGCTCATTTTGTGCCTCTTTTTCAAATTGGTTGGCGCTTTGCGCATCTTTTGATTTTTGATACACTTTGTGTATCCAATTTGGCAAATTCACATCTTTTCAGTTTTGGGCTCATTTTATGCCTCTTTTTCAAATTATCTGCCGCACTGCGCATCTTTTATAAGCTTTTTCCTTTTCATAATCATTAAAGAGTCTCAGCTGTGAGGTTATCTTCCAGACATAGGAGATGACTCTCCTTGGTAAGGAAGAATGATCCACAAAACAAAAGCCATACACCATATGATAAATGCAATCACTTGGTTTAGAAAATCAAACTAATGACTCAAGACTTTGAAAAACACTATTGATATGAGGCAGATTACTGTAGGAAGATAAAATAATCTCTAATTCAAAAACTAACATTTTAATTTTGAAAAGAATTTTTATTCGAAAGAAACCATACACCAGTAAAGGAGTTAGAGGAAGAGAAACAATCATCAATGTTTCTTCCCTTTAACAGGTTCAGTGGAATCAATCACTGCGTACCAGCTTCCAAACCAAAATAAGGTAAAAACTCATAGTTAGAAATTCATATTTTCAGAAATAGTGGGCGGTGATCAGATTTTGAAAAACATAAAAACAGTAAGTGCAAGATATGAACTAGTGAATACAAGCAGGTAGAAAATCACACCAAAGTAAATACTCAAATCAAACTAACATTAAGGCTAAAACAGAAATCAGCAGAAGAAATAAAATCAACTGAAAGTAAATAATTAAAGCAAAAACTAACTAACAGAAATCAGAAATTAAAATACTAAACCTAACTAACAGAAATCAGAATACCAATCAGAAAGATCATAAATCAGCAGTCATCAGAATCAAGCAGTTATATCAATCACTCCTAATCTGGTTCTCAAAATGCTGAATGAGTCAAAGGCCAGTGGTTTAGTGAATATGTCAGCCAGCTGATTTTCAGTTGCTACATGATGTAGCTCAATGTCCCCTTTTATAACATGGTCCCTAATGAAGTGATGCCTAATGTCAATGTGTTTGGTCCTAGAATGTTGGATTGGATTCTTAGAGATACAGATGGCACTGGTATTATCACACAGAACAGAAATTGTGCCAACGGGTACTCCTAAATCCAAGACTTGTTATTTCAACCAAAGAACTTGGGCCACACAACTTCCTAAGGCAATATACTCAGCTTCAGCAGTGAAAGTGCAACTGAGTTCTATTTTCTACTGGACCAGGAGACTAACGATTGTCCTATGAATTGACAAGTCCCAGAGGTACTCTTCCTATCAACCCTGCAAAGTCAGAGTTAGAATATCCAATGATCTCAAAAGAGGTGCTGTGCCTAGGGTACCAAATTCCTAGGTTTGGGGTCCCTAAAAGATATCTAAGAATTCTCTTAACAACAGTCAGGTGGGACTCTTTAGGATCAGCCTGAAACCTAGCACAAAGACAGACACTAAACATGATATCAGGTCGGCTAGCAGTCAGGTAAACCAGTGAACCTATTATCCCTCTATACTTCTTCTGATCAACAAATTTTCCATTTGAATCCTTATCTAACTGAACTGAGGAGGGCATGGGAGTATTGATTGGCTTGGCTTTGTCCATTTCATATTTCTTCAAAATGTCCTTAGTGTATTTTGATTGATTGAGAAAGGTTCCATCATCCGTTTGCCTTATGCTAAATCCCAAAAAATAGGACAATTCTCCCATCATACTCATCTCAAACTCCTTACTCATTGTTTTGGAAAACTCATCACATAAATATTTATCAGAAGATCCAAAAATTATATCATTAACATAAATCTGGACAATGAGTAAGTCATCTCCTATTTTCCTCAGAAAAAGGGTGGTGTCTACGCTCCCCTTAACAAACTCTCTTTCTAACAGGAATGTGCTAAGACTCTCATACCAAGCTCTGGGCGCCTATTTCAATCCATATAAGGCCTTTTTTAATTTATAGACATGACTTGATATTGGGAACTCTCAAAACCTGGGGGTTGTTCTACAAAAACATTTTCTTTAATTACCCCATTTAAAAAGGCACTCTTGACATCCATTTGAAACAGCTTAAATCCCTTGTAACAGGCAAAGGCTAGTAGCACTCTAATGGCTTCCAATCTAGTTACAGGGGCAAAAGTTTCCTCAAAATCTATCCCTTCTATCTGATTATACCCCTTAGCCACCAATCTTGCCTTATTTCTCACCACCACACCAGAATCATTCATCTTATTCTTAAAGACCCACTTGGTTCCCACAATACTTTGGTTTCTAGGTCTTTCTACTAACTCCCAAACATCATTCCTTACAAATTGATTCAATTCTTCCTGCATAGCTAAAATCCAAAACTCATCCGACAAGGCTTGATTGATGTTGGTGGGTTCAGTCATTGAGATAAAGGCAGAATGGTTTACTTCCTTCCTAAGTCCATGCCTAGTCCTAACACCTTCAGAAGGGCCTCCTAAGATCAGTTCTTTAGGATGACTCGAAGAATATCTCCAATCTCTAGGCAATTGGGTTTGAGGTTCTACCCTTTCCTCCAAATTTGTATTTCCAACTCCTTGGGTAACCTCAACAATCTCTTCATCTTTTTCTTCAGATCTAGACTCCTTAGGATCAGATTCATCAAACACTACATGGGTTATTTCTTCCACCACCAAAGTCCTCCTATTGAACACCCTAAAGGATTTCCCCACACTTGAATATCCTAAGAACACTCCTTCATCAGATTTGGGGTCAAATTTACCTAAGGGTGACTTCCCGTTGTTCAGAATAAAAACCTTACAGCCAAAGACATGGAGGTGGGACAGATTTGGTGTTCTACCCTTAATGATCTCATAAGGTGTCTTGTTCAGTTTGACTCTCACATTCACCCTATTCAGCACATAACAGGCAGTGTTCACCGCTTCAGCCCAAAAGTATTTTGGAAGTGAATACTCGGCAAGCATGGCTCTAGCGGCTTCCACTAAGGTCCTGTTCTTCCTTTCAGCTACCCTATTCTGCTGAGGGGTCCTAGGAGCTGAAAAATTGTGACTAATCCCATGATCCTTACAAAAACTTCCAAATCTTTCATTTTCAAACTCCCCTCCGTGATCACTATGGATGGTAATAATCTCACATCCTAACTTCTTTTGAATCCAAGTAGAGAAAGATCTAAACTCATCAAATGAATCAGATTTGTGTGACAAAAACTTAACCCATGTAAACCTTGAATAATCATCAACAATCACAAAACCATAGACTCTCCCCCCTAAGCTGGCAGTGCTAATGGGTCCAAAGAGGTCCATGTTAAGAACTTCTAAAGGTCTAAAGGTGCTAATGTCCTTAACCGAGTGAAAAGAGGACTGGACTTGCTTCCCCAACTGACAGGCATCACACAGGTGATCCTTACTGAACTTAAGCTTAGGCACACCTCTAACTAAGTCCTTTTGGATGACTCTTCTAAGGGTTTTCATACTGGCATGACACAATCTCCTATGCCATAACCAAGACTCATCAGCAGCAGTTTTTAAGCAAATTGAATTATCAGATTTAATGCTACTTACATCCAGTTTGTAGACGTTGTTGATCCTTTGCCCCTGCAAAACAACTTCATCATTTAAGCTTAAAATGCAGCCAGTGGGTAGGAATTTGATGCTGTATCCCTTGTCGCAGAGTTGACTAATGCTCAGCAAGTTGTGTTTCAGTCCATCTACAAGCAAAATATTATCAATCATAAAATTCTTTAAATTACCAATTATACCTGTACCTACCACCTTCCTGGTGGTGTTATCTCCAAGTGTAACCTTGCCTCCAGCTCTGGCCTCCAGCGAAATGAACTGATTTGCATCTCCAGTCATATGTCTAGAACATCCGCTGTCCAGGTACCACATGCTCTCACGAGGTCTTGTGTGAGAGCACACCTACAAAATCATCAAATGTCAGTCTTAGGAACCCAAACAGGTTTGGGTTCCTTCTTATGAAAAGAAGAATGCGATGCATGCGTGCTGTGCTGTGAAACAGGCAGTTGGGGTCTCCACACGCAATGTGTACTACGGTGAACAGTATAAGTGTGTGATATGTGTCCTAACATGCCACATAAAAAACATCTAACACCAGGAAAAGGATTAACTAAATGTCGTGAGTGATAGTGCCTCTTCCTAGTAGTGTATGAAATATGCTTTGATGAACTTGCAACAGAATTTTTAAAAGGTGGCGGTGCATAAAACTGTTCAAAGGTAGGCGGTGTTTTGTTCTTTTCAAAAGCACTGATTTTTACTTCCAAAAACTCATTCTCTTTCTTTAAACTTGCAATTTCAAATTTTAAAGCGTCATTGTTACTTTCTACTTCACATGCCATTGTATATAACTCTTTAAAAGCTTTTTCTAAATCAACATGCGTGGTTTTCAAAGAATCATGTTTAGAAACTAAATCAGAATATTTTTTGTTCAATTCATCAAACTCATCAAGCAGAGACATGTGATTGGAATCAAGTGTGGAATGATCTTTAACTACAGAATCATGCTCTTTTTGTAAAGTCAAATAATCTAATTTCAAACTAGCATGGGTTTTCTTAAGCTTCCTATACGATGTATGAATCTTTTCAGAAACTTCAAATAACTGATCGTAAGTAAGCTCACATACCTCTTCCTGGTCCGACTGACCAGGGTGATCATCCGCCATCAGACACAAGTTTGTTTCCTCCTCTTCAGCTTCAGTCTCAGAAGAGTCGGATGCAGAGTCTGCCCAGAACGCCTTCTGAATCCGCTTCTTATCCTTTCTGAACTTTGGTTTCTCCTCACTCTTCTCCTTGTTTGGGTGAGCTTTAAGTGTTGGACAATCAGCCTTAATGTGTCTAGGCTTCCTGCATTCAAAACAAACCGATTCAGATGAACCCTTAAAGTTTTTATTGAACTTACCCTTGTTCTACTTCTGATAGTTCTTATATTTCTTCCTTAGAAAGCTTTTGAATTGCCTTGTGATTAAGGCAACATCATCGCTATCAGACCCGAAAGTGCTAGCATCTGAATCTTTGGCCTTTAGTGCCACTATCTTCTCTTTCTTGCGTTCACCTGCATCAAGTTGCCTTTGGTTCACCCCTTGCTCGTAAGCAATGAGTGATCCAAGTAAGTTATCAATAGAGTAAGTATTTAAATCTTTGGATTCAGTAATAGCAGTAATCTTAGCATCATAAGAAGTAGGCAAACATCTAAGAATCTTGTTCACTCTTTCGTAGTTGGTAAGTTCTCTACCTAAAGCATGCAAAGAGGTAACAATCTGAGTGAACCTTGTGTACGTTTCTGAAATAGTCTCACTAGATTTCATGCGAAAAAGTTTGTAATCATGTAACAAGATGTTTAACCTAGATTATTTGACTTTAGTTGTACCTTCGTATGTTATACATAACCTATCTCAGATTTCCTCTCCCGTTGTACAAGTAGAAACACGCATATAGTCTTCAGATTTCAAAGCACAAAAGAAACAGTTCAAACATTTTACATTCAACTGTGCTAAATCAAGATCATCAAACATCCAATCAGCAAACGGCAATTCAGTTTTCACATTGTTAATCATTCGAAAAGGTGGTTCATATCCGTCCTTAACTAACATCCACATGCAATAATCAATAGATTGCAGAAAAGTAGACATGCGTGTTTTCCAAAAATCAAAAGGAATATTGTCAAACAACAGTGGTCTGGTAATAGAATAACCTTCAGCAGTATTATGTTTATTACAGTTAGCCATGGATCAAATTCAAAAGTTTTTAAACCTAAATTTTGAATCCTGCTCTGATACCACTTGAAAGTTCAAAAGGGATGTTAAGCCCTAGTGAACTAGTCCCGAGGCTAACCAAGAGGGGGGTGAATTGGTTATTTAAAAATTTCACGATAACAACAAAAATCTTTTCGATACTTAGCAGCGGAAACAAGTAAATAAGAACGAAAAGATCAACCAAAGATATTCACCCAAGCAGTTTATATTGAAAAGTAAAGTGCAAAATTGAATCAGAAAAGCAAACCAGATTTTATAGTGGTTCGCTCAACTTGACCTATGTCTACTCCCCGGAGCCTCCCCTCCGGGTATTGCACTAAACAAAAGTGACTCTCCTTTTGCTCCCACAGCAAGGCGGAGAAGCCTGTACAAAACACCTCTTTTTCACCACACGGTGAGGCAGAGAAGCTGACCTCCTTTCGCTTCCTCCTGAAGCAGGCAGAGAACCTTCGAGCTCCTTTTGCTTCCACCTGAAGCGGGCAGAGAACCCCAGATCTTCTTGCGAATGATCCTCCCACGAAGAACACCGACTAGACGACAGACGACGAGTGGAGAAGACGACTTTGATCCGTGCTTGGAGCAACCTTAGTGAATCCCTCACTAACTCCCCCTCACAAGATCTCTTCTCTCTCTCCCAACTCTCTCTTCTCTCTAGGGTTTCTTAGGGAAGGAAGGTAGCAAAAGATTTTTCCAAAAATTGGAAAAAGTTCTTTTAAAGGAGGGCTTAAAATTTGCCCTAAATCTCAACTGGTCGGCCAAGATCGTCCAGGACGATCGGTAGATCGTCCTGTACGATCAGTTCAAATTCAGCTGATTCAGTCTGGACGATTAGGCTCTTCTGGACGATCAGTAGAAAAAGTTGTTCCTATCGTCCCGTACGATACAGCGATCGTCCGGGACGATTAGTGCAAATTGAGGAAAATCGTCCATAAGACAGTTCGGGTCATCCAAAGAAATCTATGCTGGACGACCAAAAATTGACTTGATCGTCCAGGACGATTGGGACATCGTCCTGTACGATTAGTTCAAAAAGGCCCAAAATCATCCTGAACACAGTTCGGGTCGTACAGATGAAATGTACAAGATGATCACGATCGTCTGGGACGATCCTGTGATCGTCCAGGATGATGTGATCGTATTAATTAAACATTAATTGCTTTCCTTAATTACCAGACTAATTTAAGCATGATTGTAGTGAATTATCCAGGGCGATACACGTATCGTCCGGCACGATCAGACCAAAATACTTAAAATAAAACTTGCCTAACTTAATCTGGCGGCTGGGAATTTCTGATTTGAGCATATCGTCCCGTACGATCCCAAGATCGTCCAGGACGATCTGCTTAATCAGACCCTCTTAACTTAGTCACCCTAATTAGGGTTTCTATTTTAACTGGATCATCCAGGACAATGCGACTATCGTCCAGGACGATCTGAACAAAAATTGAACAGAAACTCTAACTCACTCAATCTCTCCCCTTGAGTGTGTGTGTGCAAGGTTACTTAGCTAGGGGATCAGTTACATTATAATTGACTCAATAAAAAGAAAAATCATACATTTGACACACTTGGACCTTATCTTGAGTTGGCTTGAGTGGCTCGTGGTCTTTTGTGCTTGAAACAGATTAACCAAGCAAAACATACTGGAAACATATTTGTCATCATCAAAACCAGATTTGCAACAAGGCTGATTGTCCAACACTTAAAGCTCACCCAAGCAAGGAGAAGGGTGAGGAGAAACCAAAGTTCAGAAAGATAAGAAGCGGCTTCAGAAGGCGTTCTGGGCAGACTCTGCATCCGACTCTTCTGAGACTGAAGCTGAAGAGGTGGAAACAAACTTGTGTCTGATGGCTGATGATCACCCTGGTCAGTCAGACCAGGAAGAGGTATATGAGCTTACTTATGATTAGTTATTTGAAGTTTCTGAAAGAATTCATACATCGTATAGGAAGCTTAAGAAAACTCATGCCAGTTTGAAATTAGATTACTTGACTTTGTAAAAAGAGCATGATTCTGTAGTTAAAGATCATTCCATACTTGATTCAGATCACATGTCTTTGCTTGATGAGTTTGATGAATTGAACAAAAAATATTTGATTTAGTTTCTGAGCATGATTCTTTGAAAACCACGCATGTTGATTTAGAAAGAGCTTTTAAAGAGTTAGATACAATGGCATGTGAAGTAGAAAGTAGCAATGGAGCTTTAAAGTTTGAGATTGCTAGTTTAAAGAAAGAAAATGAGTTTTTGAAAGTGAAAATTAGTGCCTTTGAAAAGAACAAAGCACCGCCACCTTTTGAAAAATCTGTTGCAAGTTCATCAAAGCATGTTTCATATACATCTAGGAAGAGGCACTATCACCCACGTAGATTAGTTAACCCTTTTCCTGGTGTTAGATATTTTTCATGTGGCATGTTAGGACATATTTCCCACACCTGCACTGTTCACCGTAGTACACATTGGGTGTGGAAACCCAAACTATCTATTTCACAGCACAGCACGCATGCATTGCATTCTTCTTTTCATAAGAAGGAACCCAAACCTGTTTGAGTTCCTAAGACTGACGTTTGATATTTTTGTAAGAGTGCTCTCACACAAGACCTCGTGAGAGCACATGGTACCTTGACATCGAATATTCTAGACATATGACTGGAGATGCAAATCAGTTCATTTCGCTGGAGGCCAGAGCTGGAGGCAAGGTTACACTTGGAGATAACACCACCAGGAAGGTGGTAGGCTCAGGTATAATTGGTGATTCAAAGAATTTTATGATTGATAATGTTTTACTTATAGATGGACTGAAACACAACTTGCTGAGCATCAGTCAACTCTGTGACAAGGGATACAGCATCAAATTCCTGCCCACTAGCTGCATTTTAAGCTTAAATGATGAAGTTGTTTTGCAGGGGCAAAGGATCAACAACATCTACAAGCAGGATGTAAGTTGCATTAAATCTGATAATTCAATTTGCTTAAAAATTGCTGCTGATGAGTCTTAATTATGGCATAGGAGATTGTGTCATGCCAGTATGAAAACCCTTAGGAGAGTCACCCAAAAGGACTTAGTTAGAGGTGTGCCCAAGCTTAAGTTCACTAAGGATCACCTGTGTGATGCCTGTCAGTTGGGGAAGAAAGTCCAGTCCTCTTTTCACTCTGTTAAGGACATTAGCACCTCTAGACCTTTAGAAGTTCTTCACATGGACCTCTTTGGACCCATTAGCACTGCCAGCTTAGGGGGGAGAGTCTATGGTTTTGTGATTGTAGATGATTATTCGAGGTTCACTTAGGTTAAGTTTTTGTCACATAAATCTGAGTCATTTCATGAGTTTAGATCCTTCTCTACTTGGATTCAGAAGAAGCTAGGATGTGAGATTATTACCATCCATAGTAATCACAGAGGGGAGTTTGAAAATGAAAGATTTGGAAGTTTTTGTAAGAATCATGGGATTAGTCATAATTTTTCAGCTCCTAGGACCCCTCAGCAGAACGGGGTAGCTGAAAGGAAGAACAGGACCTTAGTGGAAGCCGCTAGAGCCATGCTTGCCGAGTATTCACTTCCAAAATACTTTTGGGCTGAAGCGGTGAACACTGCCTGTTATGTGCTGAATAGGGTGAATGTGAGAGTCAAACTGAATAAGACACCTTATGAGATCATTAAGGGTAGAACACCAAATCTGTCCCACCTCCATGTCTTTGGCTGTATGGTTTTCATTCTGAACATCGGGAAGTCACCCTTAGGAAAATTTGACCCCAAATCTGATGAAGGAGTGTTCTTACGATATTCAAGTGTGGGGAAATCGTTTAGGGTGTTCAATAGGAGGACTTTGGTGGTGGAAGAAACAACCCATGTAGTGTTTGATGAATCTGATCCTAAGGAGTCTAGATCTGAAGTAGAAGATGAAGAGATTGTTGAGGTTACCCAAGGAGTTGGAAATACAAATTTGGAGGAAAGGGTAGAACCTCAAACCACATTGCCTAGAGATTGGAGATATTGTTTGAGTCATCCTAAAGAACTAATCTTAGGAGACCCTTCTGAAGGTGTTTGAACTAGGCATGGACTTAAGAAGGAAGTAAATCATTCTGCCTTTATCTCAATGACTGAACCCACCAACATCAATCAAGCCTTGTCGGATGAGTTTTGGATTTTAGCTATGCAGGAAGAATTGAATCAATTTGTAAGGAATGATGTTTGGGAGTTAGTAGAAAACCTAGAAACCAAAGTATTATGGGAACCAAGTGGGTCTTTAAGAATAAGATGAATGATTCTGGTGTGGTGGTGAGAAATAAGGCAAGATTGGTGGCTAAGGGGTATAATCAGATAGAAGGGATAGATTTTGAGGAGACTTTTGCCCCTGTAGCTAGATTGGAAGTTATTAGAGTGCTACTAGCCTTTGCCTGTTATAAGGGATTTAAGCTATTTCAAATGGATGTCAAAAGTGCCTTTTTAAATGGGGTAATAAAAGAAGATATTTTTGTAGAACAACCCCCAGGCTTTAAGAGTTCCCAATATCCAAGTCATGTCTATAAATTAAAAAAGGCCTTATATGGTTTGAAACAAGCACCCAGAGCTTGGTTTGAGAGGCTTAGCACATTTCTGTTAGAAAGAGAGTTTGTTAAGGGGAGCGTAGACACCACCCTTTTTCTGAGGAGATTAGGGGATGACTTACTCATTGTCCAGATCTATGTCGATGATATAATTTTTGAGTCTTCTGATAAATATTTATGTGAAGAGTTTTCTAAAATAATGAGTAAGGAGTTTGAGATGAGTATGATGGGTGAATTGTCCTACTTTTTGGGGTTTAGCATAAGGCAAAAAGATGATGGAACCTTTCTCAATCAATCAAAATACACTAAGGACATTTTGAAGAAATATGAAATGGACAAAGCCAAGCCAATCAATACTCCCATGCCCTCCTCAGTTCAGTTAGATAAGGATTCAAATGGGAAATCTGTTGATCAGAAGAAGTATAGAGGAATAATAGGTTCACTGCTTTACCTGACTGCTAGCCGACCTGATATCATGTTTAGTGTCTGTCTTTGTGCTAGGTTTCAGGCTGATCCTAAAGAGTCTCACCTGACTGCTGTTAAGAGAATTCTTAGATATCTTTTAGGGACCCCAAACCTAGGAATTTGGTACCCTAGGCACAGCACCTCTTTTGAGATCATTGGATATTCTGATTCTGACTTTGCTGGGTGTAGGGTGGATAGGAAGAGTACTTCTGGAACTTGTCAATTCATAGGACAGTCGTTAGTCTCCTGGTCCAGTAGAAAATAGAACTCAGTTGTACTTTCCACTGCTAAAGCTGAGTACATTGCCTTAGGAAGTTGTGTGGCCCAAGTTCTCTGGTTGAAGCAACAAGTCTTGGATTTAGGAGGACCTGTTGGCACAATTTCTGTTCTGTGTGATAATACTAGTGCCATCTGTATCTCTAAGAATCCAATTCAACATTCTAGGACTAAACACATTGATATTAGGCATCACTTCATTAGGGACCATGTTACAAAAGGGGACATTGAGCTACATCATGTAGCAACTGAAAATCAGCTGGCTGATATATTCACTAAACAACTGGCCTTTGACTCATTCAGCATTTTGAGAACCAGATTAGGAGTGATTGATATAAATGCTTGATTCTGATGACTGCTGATTTATTATTGTTCTGATTGGTATTCTGATTTCTGTTAGTTAGTTTTTGGTATTCTGATTTCTGATTTTTGTTAGTTGGTTTTGATTTGATTATTTACTTTCAGTTGATTTTATTTCTTCTGCTTATTTCTATTTTAGCCTTACTGTTAGTTTGATTTGAGTATTTACTTTGATGTGATTCTCTACCTATTTTTATTCACTAGTTCATATCTTGCACTTACTATTTTTATGTTTTTTAAAATCTGATCACCGCTCACTACTTCTGAAAATATGAATTTCTGACTGGGAGTTTTTACCTTATTTTGGTTTGGAAGCTGGTAAGCAGTGATTGATTTCACTGAATCTGTTAAATGAAAGAAACATTGATGATTGTTTCTTTCCTCTAACTCCTTTACTGGTGTATGATTTCTTTTGAATAAAAATCCTCTTCAAAATTAAAATGTTAGTTTTTAAAATAGAGATTATTTTATCTTCCTACAGTAATCTGCCTCATATCAATAGTATTTTTCAAAGTCTTGAGTCATTAGTTTGATTTTCTAAAACCAAGTGATTGCATTTATCATATGTTGTATGGCTTTTATTATGTGGATCATTCTTCCCTACTATGGAGAGTCATCTCCTATGTCTGGAAGATAATCTCATAGCTGAGACTCTTTAATTATTATGAAAAGGAGAAAGCTTATAAAAGATACGCAGTGCGCTAAATAATTTAAAAAAGAGGCATAAAATAAGCCCAAAACTGAAAAGATGCGAAATTGCCAAATTGGATACACAAAGTGTATCAAAAAATCAAAAGATGTGTAAAGCGCCAACCAATTTGAAAAAGAGGCATAAAATGAGCCCAAACCAAGCTTTCTTCCCTTTCAGATTGTTAAATGTCTTAGAAAAATCCTGTGCGCCACTTAATATTTTCAAAAGCTTGTGTTTGGAAATCCTGATTTCTGATTTTTTTACTTCGTCACACTATTATATCAGACATTTTTCTGAAATGAGGGTTGAAAGGATCTTTATTCAAATCTAATGTCTTTTCTTTTGAATCAGATTGTTTTTTTGAAAGAGGTTTGCATCGATAAGGTGCCCCAGGGTCAGAGTTACGAAAGTTGGTTTTTCTAACTTTTTTCTGGATTTCAGCGCTGACAATCATCTTCCTATTGGTTTTTGAATTTATAAACAAGGAAAAACTCGGAGCCACTCGAGCAGCTTGATCAAAAAAAAAAAAAACTTTGCTTTTCTGTGTGTTTGATGCAAGTTTTCTTCGTCTTTGTGTTCTTTTGATTTCATGATTGTGTTTTTGGGATCCTGATCGATCATCTTCATCCTTCATCCTTTTCTGTTTTTCTTCACATCATCCTGGACGATACACATTTCGGGCCATTCACCATTACCTCAACCCTCCACCACCACCTCCTCCTTCCGATTAGGATCCACCTCTGTTTTAGTTTCTACTTTTGTAGTTGTTCTCTTTTATGTTTTATTTCCGAGTTCTATTTTTCCCTCCTCCTTTTTGTGATGTCAAAAGGGGGAGTCAGTTGTAGTCGTGTCTGTTTCTGTTTTATGAGTCATGTTTCCTGTATTGTTTTAGTTGTTAAATGAAAATTTAAAAAAATGTTTGTGTTTTGATCTCCTAGTTTACTCTTATTTTCCAACTACTTTACAAATGTTTGCCATCATCAAAAAGGGGGAGATTGTTGCAAATTTGGTTTTGATAATGACAAACATGTTTCTAGTATGGTTTGCTTGGCTAACCCGTTTCAGGCACAAAAGATCACGAGCAAATCAAGCCAACTCAAGATCAGGTCCAAGTGTGTCCAATATATGTTTTTCCTTTTATTGAGTCAATTATAATGTAACTGATCCCCTAGCTAAGTAACCTTGCACACACACACAATCAGATACAATCAGCATTGGCACATCATATAATCAAAAAACTATCCCTGACATATACTTATGCTAACCCATCAACCAGATTAGTCTGTCAGATCAGAATGTAACATGCTAACTTTGTTAGACGATCAACTACAACCCAGATGGCATCATTCCCTATCTCGATCTAGGATAACCCATAACAAAGTATATTATCACCTCATCTTAGTTCTACTCTAAAATAGATAATGATTACAAAAGACCACCCTTTCATTAATGCTCTACCTTCACAAACTGATAGGCCTCACACTTTAAAATAAACTCTGTTATGTCCTTCTTCAATCTAGGCCACCAAAATAGACCTTTCAAATATCTCTATATCTTATTATTTCATAATAGTATAGCCTGAATAATGTTCCTCATGTAGAATCTCAGCTCTCAAATTACCAATAAAAGGAACCCATAATCTATCATTGTAGAAAATGATACCAGAATCAAATAAGGAAAGTTCAGGTCTCTTACTAGCTTTAATTTGACCACTCAACTTCAGATACTTTATATTCAACTTTTAAGCTTCCTGAATTCTTACCTGTAGAGTAGGCTGAATAATCATCAAAGCTAACATACTTGGATCTATATCAACGGATACCACCTCTATCTCAAGTTTCTCCAAATCTCGAATCAGAAGGTCTACAAAAGTAAGCAACAAAAAAAGTACCTACCATACTCACTACGTGCCCCAAAAATGAAATGCTCCTTAGCCAAAACTCACACTTAGAGAATTCAACATACAACTGATGTTGTCTCATAATCTCTAAAGTAGTCTTAAAGTGTGTTGTATACTCCTCTTCAGATCTGTAATAAATCAAAATATCATCTATAAAGATGATCATAAATTGGTCTAGATACTTCCTAAAAATCCTGCTTATCAAATCTATGAAGACCACTGGGGTGTTGCAAATCTGGTTTTGATAATGACAAACATGTTTCCAGTATGGTTTGCTTGGCTAACCCGTTTCAAGCACAGAAGATCACGAGCAAATCAAGCCAACTCAAGATCGGGTCCAAGTGTGTCCAATGTATGTTTTTCCTTTTATTGAGTCAATTATAATGTAACTGATCCCCTAGCTAAGTAACCTTACACACACACACTCAGGGGGAGAGATTGAGTGAGTAAGAGTTTCTGTTAAATTTTTGTTCAGATCGTCCTAGACGATAGTCACATCGTCCTGGACGATCCAGTTAAAACAGAAACCCTAATTAGGGCAACCAAGTTAAAAGGGTCTGATTAAGCAGATCGTCCTGGATGATCTTTGGATCGTACGGGACGATATGCTCAAATCAGAAATTCTCAGTCACCAGATTAAGTTAGGAAAGTTTTATTTTAAGTTATTTGGTCTGATCGTCCCGGACGATACGTGTATCGTCCTGGACGATTCACTACAATCATGCCTAAATTAGTCTGGTAATTAAGGTAAGCAATTAATATATAATTGATACGATCGTATCGTCCTGGACGATCGCAGGATCGTCCCGGACGATCATGATCGTCTAGTGCATTTCAGCTGTATGACCCGAACTGTGTTCAGGATGATTTGGGCACTTTTTGAACTAATCGTACAGGACGATGTCCCTATCGTCCTGGACGATCAAGTCAATTTTTGGTCGTCCAGGACAGGTTTCACTGGACGACCCGAACTATCTTCTGGACGATACTCCATGATTTACACTAATCGTCCCGGACGATCACAAGATCGTACGGGACGATATGATCAATTTTCTCTACTGATCGTCCAGGCTGAATCAGTTAAATTTGAACTGATCGTATAGGAGATCGTCCTGGATGATCTTGGCCGATCAGTTGAGATTTAGGGCAAATTTTAAGCCCTCCTATAAAAGAACTTTTCTCTAAACAAAGAGTATCTTTTGCTACCTTCCTTCCCTGAGAAACCCTAGAGAGAAGAGAGAGTTGGGAGAGAGAGAAGAGATCTTGTGAGGGGGAGTTAGTGAGGGATTCACTAAGGTTGCTCCAAGCACGGATCAGAGTCGTCTTCTCGCTCATCGTCTATCGTCTAGTCGGTGTTCTTCGTGGGAGGATCATTCGCAAGAAGATCCGGGGTTCTCTGCCTGCTTCAGGTGGAAGCAAAAGGAGTTCGAAGGTTCTCTGCCTTCTTCAGGAGGAAGTGAAAGGAGGTCGGGTTCTCTGCCTCACCGTGTGGTGAAAAGGAGGTGTTTTGTACAGGCTTCTCCGCCTTGTTGTGGGAGCAAAAGGAGAGACACTTTTGTTTAGTGCAATACCCGGAGAGGAGGCTCCGGGGAGTGGACGTAGGTCAAGTTGACCGAACCACTATAAAATTTGCTTTTCTTTTCTGATTTAGTTTTGCACTTTAATTTTCCAATATAAACTGCTTGGGTGAATATCTGTGGTTGATCTTTTCGTTCTTGTTTACTTGTTTCGCTGCTAAGTATCGAAAAGATTTTCATTGTTATCGTGAATTTTTAAATAACCAATTCACCCCCCCCCCTCTTGGTTAGCCTCGGGACTAATTCACTAGGGCTTAACATCCCTATCGAACTTTCATGGGGCATTAGTCACTTTGAATGGTATGACAAAAAACTCATAATGTTAGTACATCATGCTAAATGTTGTCTTCACCACATCCTCTATCCTCAATTTTAGTTGATGATAACCAAATTGTAGATCGATCTTAAAAAATATTAAACTCTAGTCAGCTGATCAAATAAGTTGTCAATCCTAGATAAATAATACTTATTTTTTATAATAACTTTATTCAACCTGCGTAATCAATGCACATAAGCATCATACCATCCTTTTTCTTCATAAATAGAATATGTGCTCCCTATAGAGACATACTAGGACATACAAAGCCTCGATCCACTAACTCTTGAAGCTGCACCTTCAAATCTTGAAGCTTCTTAAGAGATATTTGATACAAATCCTGAGAGATTAGAGAAATACCTAAAAATTTATATAAAACTCTACCCCTCTATGTGGTGGTTTCCCCCTTAGTAGAGATTACCTTAGGGCTGGGAGCTGACTCCCCCATCTCCAAAATAGAGGCTGTTGTTGGCCCCTTGCCCACTATACCCTCTACTCGAGAGGATAAGAATCAGAAGTCAATAACAATAGAAAAGAGACCATCTGTGTCTGAGATTGGGTCTAGTTCTAGAATCCCCCTTCGCTAGTAAGAACCAATGGAGAGTTCATTGCTCCTTACACACCACCCTTTTTTTTGTTGAATTCATTTCCACCCTCTTCCTATTACTCAAGGAAAAGAAGTTGCAAAAAGAATAACATGATCTCCATCATGCGCTTTTGACTATTGTATAGAAAAGATCGACCAGGTGAGAAATGAACAATCACCAGCGATAGACTATAAGCCCGTAATTGAGGGTTACTACCCATCTACTCTATTAGAGAATGTTATATTATGTTATTATATGTTCCCCACTACATCATCTATAGAGGAGGAGGTGAAAAAACCACTAGGGGCATCACTCTCATAATTGTTAGGTCATTAGTAATTAGGGAGGGAAAATGAATCTAAGCTCTTATTAGATAGTGATACCTTCAAAATTTAACTTTCAAAGGGGACCTATCACGATAAATCTTTAGATTGAGAAGCCTTAGCATCACTTAGGGATAGTGTAGACCCCATGATAGTGTCTTCCTCCTAAGAGATTGTAAAAATATAATTTCATATTAGTAGGGTCTTGCCACCTAAACTTATAATTTTTAAGGAAAACATATCATTTCTCTAGTGTACTGGGTCCAAATTTTCATTAGAAGATAGTTGATTTATCCTTTTCAATGGAAATTGACCTCTACTTTAAATTATAAACATAAGAAAGTTGCAATTGACTCCACTTGATACCTCAAGGTCCCTCCCTTCCCCCGCTTATGTGGGTTGATTCTATGTTTGAATTAAAGTCTATATCAAATTGAAGTTGGTTTTAAAAATAAAAATCTTCTCAATTTTCTCAAAATTTTTTAACTTAATAGGCGTTTCTCACATGCTTAAAATATATTCACAGATTTTCCAAGTCAAATTCATATTCATATCAAAAGATTGGGTCTATGTTGAGATTACTCTTTCTTGTATAACATAACAAGTTTTCTTCTCTTATATTTAGAAAATGATCTTATCAATAAAGACAATCATTTTAAGGTTTTAAAGAAAATGGAGCCTATTGAGATTATTGCAAATTAATTTTCAAGACTTTATTTTTATAATCATGTGAGTTTTTTATGATACCAAAATCTTATTGTTTGATTATTGTTTCACCTAACATATGTTGGAAAGTGTGATTGTGTGTGTACTAACATTTTTTTTTAAGAAAATTATACTCTATACTGCTAAAGACTTCAAGACAGATAGATTAGGGGTTGTTGTAATTAGAGCCTTTATTTTTATTTTACTTGAGTCTTAGAGAGTTAATTGTAATTGGGTAACCGTGCACACACATACTGGGGGAGTTAGACAAAACTTGAATTTTTAAAACTAATCATACTATACGATTTGTAACCGTACAAGATAATTTGTAATGGATATCCCTCTAAAATGAATCTGATTGATTCATGTGTTAAAATTTTTCTAAGTACGGATCGTACTGTACGAAATGAATTTCATACATCATTTTCTAGAGTATGAAAATAGGTTCGTACAGGATCATATGGGATGAATAGTTCATTTTTTAAACTGTTCATACAGTACGATGTGGTTTTGTATATCATTTTTTAGAGTACGAAAATAGGTTCGTACAGGATCATACGAGATGAACCATTCATTTTTTAAACTATTTCTACAGTATGATGTGGTTTCGTACATTATTTTCCAGAGTATGAAAATAGGTTCGTACAAGATCATACGGGACGTACTGTTCATTTTTTGAACTATTCGTACAATACGATGTGGTTTCATACATCATTTTCCAGAGTATAAAAATAGGTTTGTATTAGATCATATAGGATGAATTGTTCATTTTTTAAATTATTCATACGTACGAAGTACGATCATACTCGATGATCTGACTTCATCAAACTTTAAATTTTTAATTTTTGGATGGTTTTTCTTGCCCTTAGATATAAGAGTCCTAAAAACTGACTATCTAATTAATCTTCTATGAAAATTCTCTTGAGTGTGCCTTAGGAGAGTGTTTGGGAGAGTGATTTGGAAGTGAAAAGTGAGAGATCTTGTGACAGAGATTATGAGGGGATTCATAAAGGTGCCCATTGGTGAGGATCTCTTACTTGTTCTTCAAAGTTCTTCCTACTTCCTTGAAGGTATATTAAGAGAATATTTTCAAGAGAAGATCCAGTTCTCTGCCGACACCAGGAGGGTGTGAAAAGATGATTGATTCTCTACCGACACCAGGAGGGTGTGAAAAGATGAGTGGTACTCTACCATCACTAGGCGGGTGAAAAAGGAGGATAGTTCTCTACCGTATCGGGGTTTGGGGGAAGAGAGGAAAATTGTAAGGGCTTCTCAGCCTTGCTGTGGGGGCTAAAGGAGAGTCACTTGAGTATAGTGTAATACCTGGAGATGGAGTCTCCAGGGAGTGGATGTAGGTCTTGTTGGACTGAACCACTATAAAATTCGGTGTCTTCTAATCTTATTTTTACTGTATTTTATTTTTCTACATTTATTTTAATTTTTATGTGGTTAAAAAATTTCTTTCAAAAATTTAGTATTATGATAAATTTTATTAAATGATTTTCAGAATTAACCAAGTAAATTTTTAAAATTATCAATTCACCCCCCTCTTGGTTAGCCTTGGGACATTAGCATTAGATTTAACAATCTACTGAGCTTCAACAAGTGGAATCAGAGCCATTGTTCAAAAATTAAAGTTTAGATAACTTTTTGAAAAAGATCATGGCTACATTTGGAAACTGTAACACTCCAGAAAGGCATTCGATCACTAGACTCCCATTATTTGATAACATTCCCTTCGATTTTTGGAAAACACGAATGTCTACTTTTCTTCAATCGCTAGACTATCGCATGTGGATATTAGTCCAAGAAGGTTATACTGCCCCCACTAGACTAGTTGATGGCATAAGAGTTGAAACTCCTTTTAATGAATGGATAGTAGAAGAAAAAGAACTAGCTCAATTGAACGCTAAATGTTTAAATAGTTTTATCTGTGCATTGAAATCAGAGGACTATATGCGTGTTTCAACTTGTAAGTGGAAAAAAATATGGGATAGACTTTGCATTACATATGAAGGAATAAATGAAATGAAATAATCTTGGTTGAACATACTATTACATAATTATGAACTTTTTCATATGAAACCTAATGAGTCGATCAGTGATATATATACTCGTTTTACTCAAATAGCCACTTCATTGACTGTTTTAAGAAGGGAACTAATGAATGCAAAAAAAGTAAATAAGATTCTTCGTTGTTTACATAGTACATATGATGTAACGATCACTACTATAACCAAATCAAAGGACCTAAATATTTATTTTATTGATAATCTTCTTGGATCACTAATTGCTTATGAAAAATCTGTGTCTCAAAGACAGATTGATGCAGGTGACAAGCGAAAGGAGAAAAATATTGCTTTGAAGATGGATGACTCTGAGAGTGATCAGTCTCAGCTTGAGGATGAAGATAACATTGCCTTAATGAAAATACAGTTCAGAAGTTTCCTAAAGAGAAAGCAAAGAAGATGTCAGCAATGGAATAAAGGTAAGTTCCATAAAAATGCTCAATCTTCTAATGATGTGATTTGCTATGAATCCAGGAAGCCTGATCACATCAAATCTGATTCCCTGAATCTCAAAGCTACTCCTAGTAAGGAGAAAGCCGAGGAGAAGAATAATGCTAGAAAGGGCAAGAAGAAGCTGCAGAAAGCATTCTAGGCTAACTCAATTTCAGACTCATCAGAAATGGAAGTAGAGGAGGAAGTCACCAATCTTTGTTTAATTGAAGACAAGCTTGATTAGTCAGATCAAGAGGAGTTATGTGACTTAACCTATGATGAGTTATTTGAAGTTTCCAAAAAGATTCATACTGCGTATAGGATACTTAAGAAATTACATACTAAACTGAACTTAGATTATTTGAATTTGCAAAAAGAACATGAAATTCTTAGGAAAGATTATGCAAATATAGATAGCAACCACATGAGTCTATTAGATTAGTTTGATGATTTGAACAAACATCATAAATTATTGAAATCATCTCACACAGAACTTGAAAATAATTATAAATTATTTTTGGAAAAAATAGAACGTAGAGAAATTGACTTGAGAATGGATATTTCTATATTGGAAGATAAAAACTCATATCTTGAATTGGAATTAAAAACAATTAAAGAAAATAGACCGACACCTACACTTGAACAATTCTATAGGTCTAAGCAAAAGAATATGAGTTTAACACCTAGGAAAAGGTGTTATAATTCATATAGATTAAGAAATCCTTTTCCTAGTGTGAGATGTTTTAAATGTTGAAAGTTAAGACACATCTCCCATACTTGCAAAATTCATAGTATAACACATCTAGTCTGGAGATCTAAGATACACAAAATATAGCATATCACACATGCATCTAGTTTATTTTTGCCAAAAGGAGAACCCAAACTTGTTTGGATTTCAAAATCTAATGTTTGATCATTTTGTAGGTACGCTCTCATAAAAGATCTCGTGAGAGCATTTGGTACCTGGACAGTAGATTTTCGAAGCATATGACTAGAGATACAACACAGTTCATATCGTAGGAAGCCAGGAAGGGAGGCAAGGTTACACTTGGAGATAACACCACTAAGAGAGTGGTAGGGGCAGGTATAATTGGAAACTTAAAAAATTTCTTCATTGAGAATGTTTTACTAGTAGAAGACTTAAAGCATAATCTATTGAGTATTAATCAACTGTGTGATAAGGGTTATAGTATAAAATTTTTTCCCACTAGCTGCATAATAAGCCAAAATGGAATAGATGTTTTGAATGGAATTAGGGTAAATAATGTGTACATGCTAGATTTGAATTATATTAAATCTTCTAATGCTTTTTATTTAAGAACAATTTCTGATAAATCATGATTATGGCATAGGAGACTCTATCGCGCTAGCATGAAGAACCTTAGAAAAATTACTCAAAAAGAACTTGTTAGAGGAATAACAAAACTAGACTTTACTAAGGATCACATATGTGATGCATGTCAACTAGGAAAATAGATGAAGTCCTCCTTTCATTCCATTAAGGATCCTAGAACTAGCAAACCATTAAAAATTATTCATATGGATCTTTTTGGATCTATTAGCACTGTAAGTCTAGGAGATAAAGTATTTGGATTTGTGATTGTTAATGACTATTCTAGATTAACTTGGCTTAAATTCATATTTCATAAGAGTGAATCTTTTGATGAATTTAGAAGTTTTCTACTTGGATTCAGAGAAAACTAGGGTGTGATATCTTAGCAATTTAAAGTGATTACGGAGTAGAATTTGAAAATGAGAAATTTGAAGAGTTTTGTAAAGAATATGGAATTGATCACAATTTTTTAGCACCTAGGACCCCTCAGCAGAATGTTGTTGTTGAATGAAAGAACTGTACATTAATAGAAGTTTTTAGAGCTATGTTGGCAGAATACTCACTTCCAAAATATTTTTGGGCTGAAGCGGTTAGTACAGCGTGTTATGTTTTGAATAGGGTAAACATTAGATCCAAATTGAATAAAACACCATATGAACTTCTTAAGGGTAGAACACCTAATCTCTCATATTTGCATATTTTTGGATGCAAGGTGTTCATTCACAATAATGGAAAAACTTCTTTAGGAAAATTTGATTCAAAATTTGATGAAGGAATTTTTTTTGGATATTCTAGTGTCAAAAAATCATATAGAGTCTTTAACAAGAGGACTTTGGTAGTTGAGGAGACCACACATGTCACTTTTGATGAATCTAGCATTTTGGAAGAGCCAAGATTGGAAGAAGAACAGATTGAAAATATCTCTCATGAAATCAAAAAGATAAATTTGGAGGAAAACAAAGAAAAAGAAAACGCTTTGCCTAGAGAAATTGAAAATTTTCTAAGAATCACCCTAAGGAATTAATTTTAGGTGAACCTAGTGAGGGTGTTAGGACTAGGCATGAACTTAGCAAAGAGGTGAACCATTCTACGTTTTTATCAATGATTGAACCCACAAATATAAATCAAGCACTTTCGGATGAATTTTGGATTTTGGCAATGCAAGAAGAGTTGAATCAATTAGTAAGAAATGATGTTTGGGAATTGATTGAAAGGCCAAAGGATCAAAGTGTTATTGGAACTAAGTGAGTATTAAAAAATAAAATGAATGATTCAGGAGTTGTGATTAAAAATAAGGTAAGAATGGTGGCTAAGGGCTATAATCAAATAGAAGGGATTAATTTTGAAGAGACTTTTGCCCATGTAGCAAGAATTGAAGCAATTAGGGTTTTGTTAGCTTTTGCCTATTTTAAAGGATTTAAATTGTATCAAATGGATGTGAAAAGTGTCTTTTTAAATAGGATGATACAAGAGGATGTTTATGTTGAGCAAACTCCAGGTTTTGAAAATTCTTAATTCATTAATCATGTGTTTAAATTGAAAAAGGTATTGTGTGGACTGAAACAGGCACCTAGGGCTTGGTATGAGAGGTTAAGCACTTTCCTATTAAAGAAATCTTTCATAAAAGGAAGTGTGGACACCACTCTCTTTTTGAAGAAAAAAGGAGATGACATACTCCTTGTTCAAATATATGTTGATGATATAATATTTGGATCTACAAATAAAAATTTTTGTGATGATTTTTCAAAAATAATGAGTAGTGAATTAGGGATAAGTCTAATGGGAGATTTGATCTATTTTCTTAGTTTTAGTATAAAGCAAAATGAGGAAGGAAGGTTTCTTAGTCAGTTAAAATACATTAAGGAAATTCTCAAGAAATATGAAATGGATAATGCTAAGCTAGCTAGTACACCAATGAGTTCTTCAGTGTAGTTAGATAAGGATCTAAATTGGAAATTTGTTAATCAGAAGAAATTTAGAGGAATAATTGGATCATTGCTTTACATGATAGCTAGTAGACCAGATATCATGTTTAGTATTTGTTTGTGTGCTAGATTTCAAGATGATCCAAAAGAATTACATTTGACTACTGTTAAAAGAATTTTGAGATATCTTTTAAGAACTCAAAACTTAGAAATTTGATATCCTAAGCACAGCTCTTCTTTTGAAATTGTTGGATATTCTGATTCTGATTTTGCAGGATGTAGGGTTGATCAAAAAAGTACCTCTAGAAAATGTCAATTCATTGGAAATTCACTAGTATCTTGGTCGAGTAGGAAACAAAATTCAGTATTCCTTTCTACTGCTGAAGCTGAATACATTGCTTTAGGTACTTATGTGGCACAAGTTCTTTCGTTGAAATAATAATTGATTGACTTAGGATTTTCTATAGGCACAATTTCTATCTACTTTGATAACACTAGTGCCATTTGCATTTTAAAAAATCCTATTCAATATTTTAGAACCAAGCATATAGACATAAGGTATCACTTCATAAGAGATCTTGTAGCTAAGGGAGAAATCGAACTACACCATGTTTCTACTGAAAATCAGATTGCAGAAATTTTTGTAAAACCACTAGCCTTTGACACATTTAGCATTTTAAGAATAAGGCTTGGTGTGATTGAACTCAATGCTTGACTTGAAAATATTTGAACCTGATTTGTTTGTGTTATCATGTGTTTATTTATGTTAAGTGTCCGTTTAGTATCGTTTGAACTATTGAGACTTTGTTTGTTTCTTATTCGTGTTTAATAGTTAACAATATTTTGATAATGTTGCAAGACAATGATTATTCTTGAAAAGCTTGTTAATTTATTATATTGTGTTGTGTTCTGATTCGTACTGTATGAAAATTTTTTTGAACCATACAAACGACATAACTTGTGCGTGATAAGTTTTTTGAGTTGAGGAAAGGAAACTTCAATTTTAAATATTATTTTGTACTGTACGATGACATCATCATACTGTATGATTTATGCAGTATCATTTGTACAATTAGGGTCAATTTTCAAAGGGTTAGTTATCCAGAACTGATCGTCCGTACGAAATCATTTTTTTTTGTCTATATGATCTAGTTGTCAATTTCTCATGTGGACAAACCTAACCGTCGCTAAAAGATCTTTAATTTTTTTATCATCCCGGATGAACACCTATTCGTTTGTATGATAGTTTGGTCAAAAAGCGTGTATGAAAAGATGTCTCGGGAAGGGAAGTTTGCAAAAAACCATTTCATTTTTGGCTGTTTCCTTTCGTATGTACGAAATTAATTTCGTCCCGTATGAAATTAATTTCATCCCATACAAAATTAAAAATTATACGTATGATTTTTTGTTCATACAGTATGATTTATCATCATTTCTTGAAATAAAGGGTTTTTGAAATGTTTTTCATTCACTTTCATATCTATTTTGAACCTGCTAGAGACCAAATCTTAGGAATGGAAAGTTCAAGCAAACGACCCTGCATCTCTAAGGGATCTTCTTCTAGGACCAAAAGAGATAAAAATTTCTTATCCAAAGAAAATGAGGCTGCCTTTTACGGGTATTTCGCTGCCAAAAATAATCCCTTCTAGACTTTTGATACAAAGCGACATTCACTTCTCTGTGGTGCCGCTCTTTGACTCAACACATTTCTCCTTTATTTTGACTCTTATCTATGCCTACCATAAAGAGACTTTCCAAGTGTTTCTTGCAAATATGAAAATGAACCAGGACCATTCTTGAATCACCTCCTTTATTTTTAAAACCAGAGTCAAAATAACTAAGGAGGATTTAGGAACTTTCCTTCACCTTAGAACTCAAGGAATACATGCTCATACCTTAACTTCTAGAGCTGACTATGAATGGTCAGAAGTAAATCAAGTCCTTAGAGGGGTATCCCAAGTAAGCCATTTACCCAGGGTCTATACCTTAACTCAAAATTATCCAGTATGCCCTACGAACCTCAATAATCCTAAAAGCTGGAGATAGGGTAAATATGACCCCACTTCTTTCAACTATTACTTACTTAATCATGACTAAACAACTTTTGGATGAAGCCCAATTAATCATGGACTACCTGTACAACCTGTCTGATATTGAACATCCCCAGAGCAAAAGGAAGAAGAATGTGGCTTTGGGACACTTGATAGCATATATCCTAGAGAAAAAGTACAACCTTGTCCATCCTGATCCTCCCACTAAACTACCTCTTTACTTCACTGATGCTTCCTTTCGAACACTTTTTAGGAGAGAGCAGAGATCTGAGGGAGAAGATGCTGAAGGAGAAGGTGCTCCTACACATGCACCTAGACCTGACCAAAATTTTTATCAAGAAATGGTCCAGCGATTCGACAAAATGGAATCTCATTTTGATCAACGCTTTGATCAAATTGAGACTCGAATGAACTAGCAGGATGCACGATACATTGAAGACATGGGGTGGATGTGTGAATAATTTGACTCAATTAATGCCAATGTAGCTACCATAAATAGCTACTTCACCATGTTCAATCCTCCACCATCTCTAGATCAGGGCCCCTCAGGATATTAGATGATTGTACTTCTATTCTACTTTTATGATGATTCTTCTAGGCTTGGATGTATTGTGTCTCAGTGTTCTTGGTCTTTTTATTTCTTATTATTGGTGTTGTTGTTCTTTTTAGTCTTTTTCTTGATATTTAGGATGATGTACTGGATGGATATGTGTGGTGAATGTAATATGATTGATGTTTAATGAAATGAAGAACTCATATTTTTATGCATATTGCCATGTGAATGTGATTATAACTTATATATTGCCATATGAATGTGATTGTGACTTGAAATGTTTAAAATTTATTAATCAAATGTAGTTGATTGCAAATATAGAATGTTGATTGATATTTCCTTACAAAGTTAATTTTCATGTAAACTTTAATCTCTCAAAATGTTTAGATTACTTTGTAACTAGGTATAGATTAGAAGATCAATTTTATATTTTTATAGACATGTATTACTTAGATATAATTATTGCAAAATTGATGTCATACATTTACTTTTACTTCTATTTCAAAGTGTTCATCTTTGTTCATTATTGAAATTTGTGTTAAGAGTTAGTGATTTTTGGAAAGACTAAAATTTGAAAAGAGGCACAAAATTAGCCTAAAGCTAAAAGATGCACAAAGTGTGCCATTTATATGAAAAGATGCACAATGTTAGCTAAATTGAAAAGAGACACAAAATTAGACCAAATTGACAAGATGCACAAAGTGTGCCATGAAATTGAAAAGATGCGTAATGTCGCCAATTATTCTTTTCTTTATCAGTTTCTTAGTCACACAAATCTATCTAATAAATGATGATCTTCATTTTTAAATTAGAAAATTATTAATTTTAATTCATCATTTTTGTAATAGTTGTGGTTATGTAATCTGTCTATTTCAAATACTAACATAGATCAACTTTTCTTCTCCTTGTTATTCTGTAATTTAAAATTTAAGTCTTTATCTTTTACATGTGATTTTAATATAGTATTTGTAATTTATTTAACATCTTATTCATTATCAAATATTTTTTATCGATATACTTCCCTTTTTGTTGTTGTCAAAAGGGGAGTCATAATATATTGTTTAATATTTATGGAGTAATTGAAAGTTCGATATGGATGTTAAGCCCTAATGAACTAGTCCCGAGGCTAACCAAGAGGGGGGTGAATTGGTTATTTAAAAATTTCACGAGCAATAGAAAAATCTTTTCGATACTTAGCAGTGGAAACAAGTAAACAAGAACGAAAAGATCAATCACAGATACTCACCCAAGCAGTTAAAATCAGAAAAGTAAAGTACAAAATAGAATCAGAAAAGCAAACCAGATTTTATAGTGGTTTGGTCAACTTGACCTACGTCCACTCCCCAGAGCCTCCCCTCCAGGTATTGCACTAAACAAAAAGTGACTCTCCTTTTGCTCCCACAGCAAGGCGGAGAAGCCTGTACAAAACATCCTTTCCACCACCAGGTGAGGCAGAGAACCTTCGAACTCCTTTTGCTTCCACCTGAAGCGGGCAGAGAACCCCAGACTCCTTTTACTTCCACCTGAAGCGGGCAGAGAACCCTGGATCTTCTTGTGAATGATCCTCCCACAACGAACACTAACTAGATGGAAGACGACGAGCGGAGAAGACGACTCTGATCCTTGCCTGGAGCAACCTTAGTGAATCCCTCACTAACTCCCCCTCACAAGATCCTCTCTCTCTCCCAACTCTCTCTCTCTCTAGGGTTTTTCTGGGAAGGAAAGTGGCAAAAGATATTTTCTAAACGAAGAAAAAGATCTTTTATATGAGGGCTCAAAAATAGCCTAAATCGCAACTGGTCGGCCAAGATCGTCTAGGACGATCGATAGATCGTCCTGTACAATTAATTCAAAATCAGCTATTTCATCCTGGATGATCTGGCTCTTCTGGATGATTAGTACAAAAAGTTGTTCATATCATCCTGTATGATCCTGCGATCGTCCGGGATGATTAGTGTAAATCGAGGAATATTGTCCAGGAAACAGTTCGGGTCGTCTAGAGAAACTTGTGCTGGATGACTCAAAAATGACTTGATCGTCCAGGATAATAGGTATATCGTCCCATACGATTAGTTCAAAAAGTGCCCAAATCATCCTGAACACAGTTCGGGACGTATAGTTGAAATGCACTAGACGATCATGATCGTCCGGGATGATCTTGCGATCGTCCTGAACGATATGATCGTATCAATCAAGTATTAATTATTTTCCTTAATTACTAGACTAATTTAGGCATGATTGTACTGGATCATCCAGGACGATACACATATCATCCTGGACGATTAGACCAAGTATCTAAAAATAAGAACTTGCCTAACTTGATCTGGCGGCTGAGAATTTCTGATTTGAGCCTATTATCCCGTACGATCCAAGGATCATCCAGGATAATCAGCTTAATCAGACACTGTTAACTTGGTTGCCCAAATTAGGGTTTCTATTTTTACTGGATCGTCCAGGACGATGTGACCATCGTCCAGGACGATCTGAACAAATCTTGGACATAAACTCTAATTCACTAAAGCTCTCCCCCTGAGTGTGTGTGTGTAAGGTTACTTAGCTAGGGGATTAGTTACATTATAATTGACTCAAGAAAAAGGAAAATAGTACACTGGACACACTTGGACCTGATCTTGAGTTGGCTTGAGTTGCTTGTGATCTTTTGTGCCTGAAACGGGTTAGCCAAGCAAAACACAATAGAAACATGTTTGTCATCATCGAAACCAGATTTGCAATAATCTCCCCCTTTTTGATGATGGCAAACCTATGTTTAGTAGTTTTAAAATACAAGAACTAGAAGATCGAAAATTTTTTTTTAATTTTCATTGAATAATCAAAGTAGTACAAGTACAAAACATAACAGGAATAAAGCTACTACAACTGAAACATAACAACATAATAGGAACAAAACTAGTACTGACTCCCCCTTTTGACATCACATAAAGGAGGAGGGTAAACAAAACCAACAGAACTAATCAGTACAAAACAAAAATAGTGCAAACAAAACATAAAAAACAAATAAAACTCAAGGCAAAAACACATAAAAGCAACAGTTTTTTTTTTGATCAAACTGCTCCAGTAAATCAGAATTTTTCCTTGATTTTGGATTCAAAAACCAATAAGGAGACGATTGACAGCGCTGAAAACTAGAAAAGGTTGAAAAAATTAACTTTTGTAACTCCCACCTCGGGCACCTCATCGATGTAAATCTCTTTCAAAATAAAAATCCAATTCAGAAGAAAAGAAATAGATTCGAAAAGAGATCCTTTCAAGCCTCGTTCCAGAAAAATATCTGATATAATAGTGTTACAAAATAAAAAAAATCAAAAATCAGGATTTCCAAACTCAAGCTTTTGAACATATTAAGTGGCACACAAATTTTTTCTAAGACATTTAAAGATCTGAAAGACAAGAAAGCTTAGGTTGGGCTCATTTTGTGCCTCTTTTTCAATTTGTTTGGCGCACTGCGCATTTTTTGATTTTTGATACACTTTGTGTATTTGGCATTTTCGCATCTTTTCAGTTTTGGGCTCATTTTATGCCTCTTTTTCAATTTGGTTGGCGCATTGCACATCTTTTGTAAGCTTGATTCCTTTAATAATCGTTAAGGAATCTCAGCTGTAAAAATACCGTCCAAACTTAAGAGAAGGCAAAGAAACACATTCTCTATAGTAGGGAAGATAATTCACAAAACAAAAATCATAAGTCATATGATAAGTGCAATCACTTGACTAAGAAAACCTAACACTGATTCAAACTTTGAAAATACTACTCATATGAGGTAGATTACTGTAGGAGGATAAAATAAATCTCTATTTTAAAAACCAACTTTTAATTTTGAAAAAGTTTTATCCAAAAGAGACAATACACCAGTAAAGGAGTTAAAGGAAGAGAAATAATCATCGATGTTTCTTCCCTTTAACAGATCCAGTGGAATCAATCACTGCTTACCAGCTTCCAAAGAAAAATAAGGTAAAACTTTTAGTCAGAAATTTCATTTATCAGAAGTAGTGAGCAGTGATTTGATTTTAAAAAATATAAAATAGTAAATAAAAAAGAGATGAACCAGTAAATAAAACAGGTAAAAACTAAATCATATCAACATAAATACTCAAATTAAACTAACACTAAAGCTAAAACAGAAAGCAGAAGAATAAAAATAACAGAAAGCAAGTGATCAGCACAAAAGCTAACTAACAAAAAAAAATAGAATAACAATCAGAACAATCAGAAATCAGCAGTCATCAGAATTAAGCATTTATATCAATCACTCCTAATCTGGTTCTCAAAATACTGAATGAGTCAAAGGCCAATGGTTTAGTGAATATGTCAGCCAGCTGATTTTCAGTTGCTACGTGATGTAGCTCAATGTCCCCTTTTGTAACATGGTCCCTAATGAAGTGATGCCTTATATCAATGTGTTTGGTCCTAGAATGTTGGATTGGATTGTTAGAGATGCAGATAGCACTAGTATTATCACACAGAACAGAAATTATGCCCACAGGTAATCCTAAATCCAAGACTTGTTGCTTCAACTAAAGAACTTGGGCCACACAACTCCCTAAGGCAATGTACTCAGCATTAGTATTGGAAAGTGCAATTGAGTTCTATTTTCTACTGGACTAGGAGACTAAAGACTCTCCTATAAATTGACATGTACCAGAAGTGCTCTTTCTATCCACCCTACACCCCGCAAAGTCAGAATCAGAATATCCAATAATTTCAAAAGAGGTGTTGTGCATAGGGTACCAGATTCCTAGGTTTGGGGTCCCTAAAAGATATCTAAGAATTCTCTTAACAGTAGCCAAGTGGGACTCTTTAGGGTCAGCCTGAAACCTAGCACAAAGATAGACACTAAACATGATATCAGGTCGGCTAGTAGTCAGGTAAAGCATTGATCCTATTATTCCCCTATACTTCTTCTGATCAACAGATTTTCCACTTGAATCCTTATCTAACTGAACAGAGGAGCTCATGGGAGTATTGATTGGCTTGGCTTTGTCCATTTCATATTTCTTCAAAATGTCCTTAGTGTATTTAGATTGATTGAGAAAGGTTCCATCATCCATCTGCCTTATGCTAAACCCCAAAAAGTAGGATAATTCTCCCATCATACTCATCTCAAACTCCTTACTCATTATTTTAGAAAACTCATCTTATAAGTATTTATCAGAAGATCTAAAAATTATATTATCAACATAAATCTGGACAATGAGTAAGTCATCCCCTAATCTCCTCAGAAAAAGGGTGGTGTCTACGCTCCCCTTAACAAACTCTCTTTCTAATAGGAATGTGCTAAGCCTCTCATACCAAGCTCTGGGTGCCTGTTTCAATTCATATAAGACCTTTTTTAATTTATAAACATGATTTGGATATTGGGAACTCTCAAAACCTGGGGGTTGTTCTACAAAAACATACTCTTTTTTTCACCCCATTCAAGAAGGCACTCTTGACATCTATTTGAAACAGCTTAAATCCCTTATAACAGGCAAAGGCTAGTAGCATCCTAATGGCTTCCAATCTAGCTACAGGGGCAAAAGTGTCCTCAAAATCAATCCCTTCTATCTGATTATACCCCTTAGCCACCAATCTTGCTTTATTCCTAACCACCACACCAGAATCATTCATCTTATTCTTAAAGACCCACTTGGTTCCCACAATACTTTGATTTCTAGGTCTTTCTACTAACTTCCAAACATCATTTCTTACAAATTGATTCAATTCTTCCTGCATAGCTAAGATCCAAAACTCATCCGACAAGGCTTGATTGATGTTGGTGGGTTCAGTCATTGAAATAAAGGCAGAATGGTTCACTTCCTTCCTAAGTCCATGCCTAGTCCTAACACCTTCAGAAGGGTTTCCTAAGATCAGTTCTTTAAGATGACTCGAAGAATATCTCCAATCTCTAGGCAGTGCGGTTTGAGGTTCTACCCTCTCCTCTATATTTTCATTTCCAATCCCTTGGGTAACCTCAACAATCTCTTCATCTTCTACTTCAGATCTAGACTCCTTAGGATCAGATTCATCAAACACAACATGGGTTGTCTCCTCCACCACCAAAGTCCTCTTATTGAATTCCCTAAAAGATTTCCCCACACTAGAATATCCTAAGAACACTCCTTCATAAGATTTGGGATCAAACTTCCCTAAGGGTGACTTTCCGTTGTTCAGAATGAAAACTTTACAGCCAAAGACATGGAGGTGGGACAGATTTGGATTTTACCCTTAATAATCTCATAAGGTGTCTTGTTCAATTTGACTCTCACATTTATCCTATTCAGCACATAACAGGCAGTGTTCACCGCTTCAGCCCAAAAGTATTTTGGAAGTGAATACTCGGCAAGCATGGCTCTAGCGGCTTCCACTAAGGTCCTGTTCTTCCTTTTAGCTATCCCGTTCTGCTGAGGGGTCCTAGGAGCTGAAAAGTTGTGACTAATCCCTTGCTCCTCAGAAAAACTTCCAAATCTTTCATTTTCAAACTCCCCTCCATGATCACTTTGGATGGTAATAATCTCACATCCTATCTTCTTCTGAATCCAAGTAGAGAAATATCTAAACTCATCAAATGACTCAGATTTATGTGACAAAAATTTAACCCAAGTGAACCTCGAATAATCATCTATAATTACAAACCCATAGACTCTCCCCCCTAAGCTAGCAGTGCTAATGGGTCTAAAGAGGTCCATGTGAAAAACTTCTAAAGGCCTAGAGGTGGTAATGTCCTTAACAGAGTGAAAGGAGGACTGGACTTGCTTCCCTACCTGACAGGCATCACACAGGTGATCCTTAGTGAACTTAAGCTTGGGCACACCTCTAACTAAGTCCTTTTGGGTGACTCTCGTAAGGGTTTTCATACTGGCATGACACAATCTCCTATGCCATAACCAAGACTCATCAGCAGCTATTTTTAAGCAAATTAAATTCTCAGATTTAATGCAACTTACATCCAGCTTGTAGACGTTATTGATCATTTGCCCTTACAAAACAACTTTATCATTTAAGCTTAAAATGTAGTCAGTGGGCAGGAATTTGATGCTGTATCCTTTGTCACAAAGTTGAGTGATGCTCAGCAAGTTGTGTTTCAGTCCATCTACAAGCAAAATATTATCAATCATAAAATTCTTTGAATCACCAATTATACCTGAGCCTACCACCTTCCTGGTGGTGTTATCTCCAAGTGTAACCTTGCCTCCAGCAAAATGAACTAATTTTCATCTCCAATCATGTGTCTAGAATATCCGCTGTCCAGGTACCACATGCTCTCACGAGGTCTTGTGTGAGAGCACACCTATAAAATCATCAAACATCAGTCTTAGGAAACCAAACAGGTTTGGGTTCCTTCTTATGAAAAGAAGAAGTAAAGTATGCGTGCTGTACTATGAAACAGGCAGTTTGGGCCTCCACACCCAATGTGTACTATGATGAACAGTGCAGGTGTGGGAAATGTTTCCTAACATGTCACATGAAAAACATCTAACACCAGGAAAAGGATTAACTAAACGTCGTGAGTGATAGTGCCTCTTCCTAGATGTGTATGAAACATGCTTTGATGAATTTCCAATAGATTTTTCAAAAGGTGACGGTGCATAAAACTGTTCAAAAGTAGGTGGTGTTTGGTTTTTCTCAAAAGCACTGATTTTAACTTTCAAAAATTTAATATATTTATTTAAACTTGTAATTTCAAAAGTTCTTGCACTTTCATTACTTTCTAAATCACATGCCATATCATTCAATTTCTTAAAAGCAATTTCTAATTCAACATGCGATGTTTTTAACAAATCATGCTCAACAGTTAAATCAGAATATTTTTTGTTCAACTCATCAAACTCATCAAGCAAAGACATGTGATTGGAATCAAGTGTGGAATGATCTTTAACTACAGAATCATGCTCTTTTTGCAAAGTCAAATAATCTAATTTTAAATTAGCATGAGTTTTCTTAAGATTCCTATACGATGTATGAATTTTTTTAGAAACTTCAAATAACTGATCGTAAGTAAGCTCACATAACTCTTCCTGGTTCAACTGACCAGGGTGATCATCAGCCATCAGACACAAATTTGTTTCCTCCTCTTCAGCTTCAGTCTCAAAGGAGTCGGATGCAGAGTCTGCCCTGAACGCCTTCTGAATCCGCTTCTTATCCTTTCTGAACTTGTGTTTCTCCTCACCCTTCTCCTTGCTTGGATGAGCTTTAAGTGTAGGACAATCTGCCTTAATGTGTTCGGGCTTCCTGCATTCAAAACAAATAGATTCAGATGAACCTTTAAAGTTTCTACTGGTCTTACCTTTATTCCACTTTTGAAAATTCTTATTCTTCTTTCTTAGAAAGCTCTTGAATTGCCTTGCGATTAAGGCAACATCATTGCTATCAGACCCGGAAGTGCTAGCATCTGAATCATTGGCCTTTAGCGCCACTGTCTTCTCCTTCTTTCGTTCACCTGCATCAAGTTATCTTTGGTTCACCCCTTGCTCGTAAGCAATGAGTGATCCAAGTAAGCTGTCAATGGAGTAAGTATTTAAATCTTTAGATTAAGTGATCACAGTAATCTTAGCATCATATGAAGAAGGTAAACATCTAAGAATTTTGTTCACTCTTTCATAGTTAGTAAGTTCTCTACCTAAAGCATGCAAAGAGGTAACAATCTGAGTGAACCTTGTGTACATTTCTGAAATCGTCTCACTAGGTTTCATGTGAAAAAGTTCGTAATCATGTAACAAGATGTTTAACCTAGACTGTTTGACTTCAGTTGTACCTTCATATGTTATACACAATCTATCCCTAATTTCTTTACCCGTTGAACAAGTAGAAACACGCATATAGTCTTCAGATTTTAAAGCACAAAAGAAATAGTTCAAATATTTTGCATTTAACTGTGCTAAATCACGATCATTAAAAGTCCAATCTGTAAAGGGCAGTTTAGTTTTAATACCATTAATAATTCTATGTGGTGCTTCATAGCCATCCTTAACTAACATCCACATATGATAATCAATAGATTGAAGAAAAGTAGACATGCATGTTTTCCAAAAATCAAAAGGAATGTTATCAAACAACGGTGGTCTTGTAATAGAATAACCTTCAGCAGTATTATGATTGTTACAGTTAGCCATGGATCAAATTCAAAAGTTTTTAAACTAAAATTTTGAATCTCGCTCTGATACCACTTGAAAGTTTAATATGGATGTTAAGCCCTAGTGAACTAGTCCCGAGGCTAACCAAGAGGGGGTGAATTGGTTATTTAAAAATTCACGAGCAACAGAAAAATCTTTTTGATACTTAGCAGCAGAAACAAGTAAACAAGAACGAAAAGATCAATCACAGATATTCATCGAAGTAGTTAATATCAGAAAAGTAAAGTGCAAAACAGAATCAGAAAAGCAAACCAGATTTTATAGTGGTTCGGTCAACTTGACCTACGTCCACTCTCCGGAGACTCCCCTCCGGGTATTGCACTAAACAAAAAGTGACTCTCCTTTTGCTCCCACAGCAAGGCGGAGAAGCCTGTACAAAACCTCCTTTCCACACCAGGTGAGGCAGAGAACCTTCGAACTCCTTTTGCTTCCACCTGAAGCGGGAAGAGAACCCCGGACTCCTTTTGCTTCCACTTGAAGCGGGCAAAGAACCCTGGACCTTCTTGTGAATGATCCTCCTACAATGAACACCAACTAGACGGAAGACGACGAGCGGAGAAGATGACTCTGATCCTTGCCTGGAGCAACCTTAGTGAATCCCTCACTAACTCCCCCTCAGAAGATCCTCTCTCTCTCTCCCAACTCTCTCTCTCTCTAGGGTTTTTCTGGGAAGGAAAGTGGCAAAAGATATTTTCTAAACAAAGAAAAAGATCTTTTATATGAGGGCTCAAAAATAGCCCTAAATCTCAACTGGTCGGCCAAGATCTTCTAGGACGATCGATAGATCGTCCTGTACGATCAGTTCAAAATCAGCTATTTCAGCCTGGACAATCAGGCTCTTCTGGACGATTAGTACAAAAGTTGTTCATATCGTCCCGTACGATCCTGCGATCGTCCGGGACGATTAGTGTAAATCGAGGAATATCATCCAAGAAACAGTTCGGGTCGTCCAGAGAAACTTGTGCTGGACGACTCAAAAATGACTTGATCGTCCAGGATGATAGGTATATTATCCTGTACGATTAGTTCAAAAAGTGCCCAAATCATCCTGAACACAGTTCATGACGTACAACTAAAATACACTAGACGATCATGATCGTCCGGGATGATCCTGCGATCGTCCGGGATGATATGATCGTATCAATCAAGTATTAATTGCTTTCCTTAATTACCAGACTAATTTAGGCATGATTGTACTAGATCATCCAGGATGATACACGTATCATCCGGAACGATCAGACCAAGTATCTAAAAATAAGAACTTGCCTAACTTGATCTGGCGGCTGAGAATTTTTGATTTGAGCCTATCGTCCCGTAAGATCCAAGGATCATCCAGGACGATCAGCTTAATCAGACACTGTTAACTTGGTCGCCCTAATTAGGGTTTCTATTTTTACTGGATCGTCCAGGACGATGTGGCTATCGTCCAGGACGATCTGAACAAATCTTGGATAGAAACTCTAATTCACTCAAGCTCTCCCCCTGAGTGTGTGTGTGCAAGGTTACTTAGCTAGGGGATCAATTACATTATAATTGACTCAAGAAAAAGGAAAATAGTACACTGGACACACTTAGACCCGATCTTGAGTTGGCTTGAGTTGCTTGTGATCTTTTATGCCTAAAATGGGTTAGCCAAGCAAAACACAATAGAAACATGTTTGTCATCATCAAAACCAGATTTGTAACAGTAATATATTATTTGATGTTTATAGTGTTTATAGTGTATTGGTTAATGTTTGATATGTTTGATATTATTTTATTTGTTTGTTTGTTTGTTGTGTGTACATGTGTGTGATTGTTGTAATGTGTGATAGGTTTTCTGATCTTTATAGGAATCCCTAAGTTTAAACTGGTCATTTATTTAGAGGGAGCTAAGGAGAAATTTTGTGTTATTTGTTAACTCAAATAATAATTATTTTGCCATCATAAAAAAGGGAGAGATTATTGAGATTGTTGCAAATTAGTTTTCAAGACTTTATTCTTATAATCATGTGAGTTTTTGATGATACCAAAATCTTATTGTTTGATTATTATTTCTCCTAACATATGTTGAAAAGTGTGTTTGTGTGTGTACTAACATAGTTTTTCAAGAAAATTATACTCCAAACTGCTAAAAACTTTAAGACAGGTAGATTAGGGGTTATTGTAATTGGAGTTTGTATTTTTATTTTTCTTGAGTCTGAGAGAGTGTGATTATAATTGGGTAATCATGCACATACACACTGGGGGAGATTGAAAAAACTTGGGTTTTTAAAACTAATCATACTGTATGATTTGTAATAATACCAGATGAATTGTAATGGATATCCCTCTAAAACAATCCTGATTGATTCATGTGTTAAAATTTTTCTAAGTACGGATCGTACTGTATGAAATGAATTTCGTACATCATTTTCTAGAGTATGAAAATAGGTTCGTACAGGATCGTACGGGATGAACCATTCATTTTTTAAATTATTCGTACAGTACGATGTAGTTTCGTACATCATTTTCCAGAGTACAAAAATAGGTTCTTACTAGAAAAACTGTTCATTTTTTAAACTATTCGTACAGTACGATGTGATTTCATACATCATTTTCCAGAGTACAAAAATAGGCTCATACATGATCGTACGGGATGAACCGTTCATTTTTTGAACTATTCATACGTATAAAGTACGATCATACTAGACGATCTGACTCCGTCAAACTTCAATTTTTTAGTTTTTGGATGATTTTTCTTGCCTTTAGTATATAAGAGTCCTAAAAACTGATTGTATAATTAATCTTCTACAAAAATTCTCTTGAGTGTGTCTTAGGAGAGTGTTTGGGAGAGTGATTTGGAAGTGAAAGTGAGAGATCTTATGAGAGAGATTTGTGAGGAGATTCACAAAGGTGCCCATTGGTGAGGATCTCTTACTTATTCTTCAAAGTTCTTCCTTACTTCCTTGAAGGTCTATTGAGAGAAGATTTTCAAGAGAAGATCCAATTCTTTGTTGACACCAAGATGGTGTGAAAGGATGATTAGTTCTCTGCCGACACTAGGAGGGTGTGAAAGGATGAGTGGTACTCTGCCATCACCAGGCGAGTGAAAAAGGATGACAGTTCTCTCCCGCAGCAAGATTTGGTGGAAGAGAGGAAAATATTAAGGGCTTCTCCGCCTTACTGTGGGGGCTAAAGGAGAGTCACTTGAGTATAGTGCAATATTTGGAGAAGGAGACTCCATGGAGTGGACGTAGGTCTTGTTGGACCGAACCACTATAAAAATCGGTCTTCTCTTCTTATTTTTACTGTATTTTTTTTTTTGTATTTACTTTAATTTTTCTGTGGTTGAAAAATTACTTTCAAAATTTTAGTATTGTGATAAATTTTATTAAACGTTTTTAGAATTACTTACAAAAATTTTTAAAATTACTAATTCATCCCCCCTCTTGGTTAGCCTTGGGACATTAGCTTTAGATTTAACAATCTACTAAGCTTCAACAGAGCCTCTTTCCAAAATTAACAAGAAAATCAAAAGATGCATAAATTATGTCAAAGAAATAAAAAATGTGCAACGTGCGCCAAAAAATAAAAAGATACACAAAGTGCACATCCAAAAAAAGAAAGAGACCTCCTTCTTTTTAAATCTTAAATCTCAGAAGACTCACTCATCCTTAGTTGCTTGAATTTAAAAATCTTGAATTAAGATTCATCATCATATATTTATAGTCTATCAGATATAAAAAATGTCATGCAAGAGAATTGAAAATAACTAATTTCTCTGTCAACCTTACCTTTTCAAATTAATTTTAATTGATATATATATGGGAGAACTCCAGTTTAGTTTTTATGAAACTTGACCTGGGTCAACAAGATCTAAATCCTGGAGTCAATCCATTTCTCATTGTACTTTTGAATTCGGCCACGTTTGTCACTTTGATAGGCTCCAAATGATTAAGAGGAAAATTTTCTAATGAAAAGGATAAACATTCTACTCCATGATAAAAATCTAAATTTTATTCTTGAGGGATATATGTGAAAGTTCATTAGGGATGTTAAGCCCTTATGAACTAGCCCGAGGCTAACCAAGAGGGGGGGGGGGGGGTGAATTGGTAATTTTAAAAATTTATGAGCAAAAATGATTTAGAAAATATTTTTGAATGTTTTAAAGCATTTACAACTTTTTAATAACATTTGTAGATGTTCATAATAATAAAATAACAATCACAATCACATGATCATCAGCAAAAAAATAAATACAGAAAATAATCAGAAAGAACACACCATATTTTATAGTGGTTCGGTCAACTTGACCTACGTCTACTCCCCGAAGCCTCCCCTCCGGGTATTGCACTAATACTAAGTGACTCTCCTTCTGCTCCCACAGTAAGGCGAAGAAGCCTATATAGAAACTCCTTTCTACCAACCCAGTGAGGCAGAGAACCCAGACTCCTTTCGCTTCCTCCTGAAGCAGGCAAAGAACCTTACCTCCTTTTGCTTTCTCTTGAAGTAGGCAGAGAACTTTGAACTTCTTACAGACAATCCTTCAACGGAGACTCTAAGAATAAGAGATGATGACCGGAGAAGATGACTCAGATCCTTGCTTGGAGCAACCTTTGTGAACACCTCACAAACTCCCCCTCATAAGATCTTCTCTCTCTCTCCCAAGCTCTCTCTCTCTCCTTCTCAAAGCTCTCATAGGAAAGGCTAACGGCAAAAGATCTTAACAGTTGGACAAAAGAGATCTTAAATAGGAGGGCTCAAAAATTGACCTAAATTTTAATTTGATGATTCTGTTCGTACAGTACAATCCAATATCATACAGTACAATTAGGTCAAAAATAGTTTTGTCTAGTATGAATATAAACGAACAGTTCGCAAATTTTATGAACATCATACAGTACGATCTGTAGATCGTATTGGATGATCATTTTATTTTCAACTGTTTGTACGAGACGATCTATAGGACGAACGAAATTCATCTCTATTCATCATCCCGCATTGTAAGATTCATACAGTACATTAGTTCATTTCAAATCATCGTCCTGTATAATGTAAATATCATCCGGGACAATCAATATAAAAAATCAGGGTTTTGTCTGGTACGATATATGGGACAACCCAAAATCATCTCTGTTCATCATATGTATGAATGACATCGTACAGTACAATCAAGTGTAATTAAGAAACCATAATTTAATTGCCTGATTATGGGGGATAATTTTGGCAAGATTTAAAATGTTCGTATAGTACGATTGTAATCATATAATACGATTTGTTCAAAAAATCAAAAGTTAAAACTTACCAAAACTGTCCTGGAGGCTAGGTTTTTCATGTTGAAACAAATCGTACAGTACGATATGGATCACACAGTATGATTAGTTTATAAAACTAATCATCTAGAATTAGCTGTTCAGCCTGGGTTTAAATGGTAGATCGTACAGTATAATTGAAAATTGTATAGTATGATTTTGTTAAAAAAAATTAATTTAATTAAAAAAAAAATTAACTCTCCCCCTATGTGTGTGTGCAAGGTTACTTAGTTTGGGGATCCGTTACATTACACTTGACTCAAGAAAAATGAAAAAATACATTGAACCTGAAACACAAATAGACTGACTCGATCTTGAGCTAGCTTTAATTATAATTGATCATGTGAACCTGAAAGGTTAGACACTCAACCAGAAATGAAAATGTTTTCTATCATCAAAATCATAGTCCTTGAATTAAAATTTGCAATAATCTCCCCCTTTTTTATGATGGCAAATATTTATTAGTAATTCTAAATTCAATCAATAAACATGGTGAACATTTATGATTCAAAACATTGAATAATTGAACATTGATAATTCACAATATCGAACTGAATATTTATAATGACTCACAACATAAACTACTCCCCTTTTTGACATCTCAAAAAGAAAAATGCAACTTGAATATGGAAGAGAAAAAAATAGTACAAAAATAACACAAAATATCAACAAAAGCAAACAGACTAGTAAAAGTGGGATTGTCCAGGACGATGTGACCAACACTGAAAGAAAATGAAGAATGGAGTGGAATGATCAAGAAGCCCACACATCAAACAAAAATTATTACAAAACTAAAGAAAAATAAGAAAAGATGAGAAAACATCAGATTTTGTTTTTTGAATCGATCAGCTCCAGTAAATCAAAATTTTTCTTGATTTTAAATTCAAAAGTCAATAAGAAGAAAATCGACGACGCTGAAATCCAAAAAAGTTTGAAAATCAATTTTCGTTACTTCTACCTTGGACACCTTACAGGTTCAAATTCCTTTCAAATTAAAGTCTAGTTTAGAAAAAAAGAAATTAGATTCGAAAAGAGATCCTTTTAAAACTCATTCCAGAAAAATATCTTATAAAATAGTATTGCAAAGTAAGGAATCAAAAATCATGATTTTCAATCTCAAGCTTTTGAAAATATTAAGTGGCGCATAGATTTTTCTAAGACATTTAGAGATCTGAAAGGGAAGAATACTTATTTCTTTGTGGGCTCATTTTGTGCCTCTTTTTTTCTATTTATTCGATGCTCATTATGCATCTTTTAATTTTTGATACACTTAGTGTATCTTTTCAATTTGGCGACATTGAGCATCTTTTCAGCTTTGGGCTCATTTTGTGCCCCCTTATTTTTTTCAAGCTTGCTTCCTTTCATAATCTCTAAATAATCTCAATTGTGGAATTACCTTCCAGACATAAGAGAAGAGAAAACTTACTCTCTTCAGTAAGGAGGATTAACTCACAGAATAAAATCATACTCTATATGATAAGTCTAATCACCTGATTAAGAAAAGTATAACAATGATTCAAAGCTTTGAAAATGCTATTTATATGAGATAGATGACTATAGGAAGATAAAATAGATCTCTATTTCAAAAGTTAACTTTTTATTTTGAAGAAGATTTTTATCCAAACGAAATAATACACCATTAAAGGAGTTAGAGGAAGCGAAATAATCATCAATATTTTTTCCCTTTAACAGATTCAGAGGAGTCAATCACTGCTTACAAACTTCCAAATAAAAATAAGAAAAAACTCTCTGTCAGAAATCCAGTTTATCAGCAGTAGTGAGCAATAATCTAATTCTGAAAAGAATAACCAGTAAATAAATAATAAGAAGAAAAACAAAAACAAACAAAAATCAGCAAAAAATCACTAAATTCGATAAGCAAATCAGACAAACAGAAATCAGCAGAAGAAAAAGGAAAATAAATTCTAAAATGAAACAGACCATCAGATCAAACAAAAACTAAACGAAAAATGAAAAATAGAAAGTTTAGAAATCAGCAATCATCAGATTCAAGCATTTATATCAATCACACCCAGCCTGGTCCTTAAAATGCTGAATGAGTCAAAGGCCAGTGGTTTAGTAAAGATGTCAGCCAGTTGATTTTCAATTGCTACATGGTATAGCTCAATGTCCCCTTTTGTAACATGGTCCCTAATAAAGTGATGCCTTATGTTAATGTGTTTGGTTCTTGAATGTTGGATAGGATTCTTAGAGATGCAGATGGCACTAGTGTTATCACATAGAACTAAAATTGTGCCAACAGGTAATCCTATATCTAAAACTTGTTGCTTCAACCAAAGGACTTGGGCCACATAACTTCTTAAGATAATATACTCAGCTTCAACAATGGAAAGTGCTATAGAATTTTATTTTCTACTGGACCAGGAGACTAAAAACTGTCCAATGAATTAGCATATTCTTTAAGTGCTCTTTCTATCCACCCTACACCCTATAAAATTAAAATTAGAATATCCAATAATCTCAAAAGAAGATCTATACCTAGGATACCAGATTCCTAAGGTTGGGGTTCCTAAGGGATATCTGAGGATTTTCTTAACTGCAGTCAGGTGGGATTCCTTAGGATCAGCTTTAAACCTAGCACAAAGATAAACACTAAACATGATATCAAGTCAGCTAGTAGTCAGGTAAAGCAATGATCCAATTATTCCTCTAATCTTCTTCTGATCAACAGATTTTCCATTTGAATCCTTGTCTAATTAGACACTAGAGCTCATGCGAGTGTTTATTGGCTTGACTTTATCCATTTCATATTTCTTCATGATGTCCTTAATATACTTTCATTTATTGATAAAAGTTTCATCATCCATTTACCTTATGCTAAATCCAAAAAATAGGATAATTCTCCCATCATACTCATCTCAAACACCTTACTCATTATTTTAGAAAAATCATCACATAAGTTTTTATCAGAAGATTCAAAAAGCATATCATCGACATAGATCTGGATAATATGTAAATCATCTCCTACTTTCCTCAGAAAAAGGGTGGTGTCTACGCTCCCCTTAACAAACTCTCTTTTTAATAGGAATTTGCTAAGCCTCTCATACCAAGCTCTGGGTGCCTGTTTCAATCCATATAATGCCTTTTTAATTTATAAACATAATTGAGATATTGGAAACTCTCAAAACCTGGGAGTTTCTCTACAAGCACATCTTCCTTTATTACCCCATTTAAAAAGGTACTCTTGACATCCATTTAAAAAAGCTTAAATCCCTTATAACAGGCAAAGGCTAGTAGCACCCTAATGGCTTCAATTCTAGCTACAGGGGCAAAGGTCTCCTCAAAATCAATCCCTTCTATTTGATTGTACCCCTTAGCCACCAATCTTGCCTTATTACTAACTACCACACAAGAATTATTCATTTTATTCTTAAAGACCCACTTGTTTCCTACTACACTTTGATTCTTAGATCTTTCTACCAACTCCCAAACATCATTCCTCACAAATTGATTAAGTTCTTCTTGTATAGCTACGATCCAAAATTCATCAAAAAGAGCTTGATTGATGTTAGTGGGTTCAGTCATTGAGATAAAGGTATAATGGTTTACTTCCTTCCTAAGTCCATGCCTAGTTTTAACACATTTAGAAGGGTCTCCTATGATCAGTTCTTTAGGATGACTGAAAGAATATCTCCAATCTCTAGGCAAATTATTTTCAGGTTCTATCCTTTCCTCTAAATTTATATTTTCTACTCCTTGGGTAATCTCTCCAACTTCTCTTTTTTATCAGCTCTAACCTTCTTAGGATCAGATTTGTCAAACACTACATGAGTAGTCTCTTCCACCACTAATATCCTCTTGTTAAACACCCTAAAGGATTTCCCCACACTTGAATATCCAAAGAACACTCCTTCATCAGATTTTGGGTCAAATTTTCCTAAGGATGATTTCCCATTATTAATAATGAATACCTTACAGCCAAAGACATGGAGGAGGGATAGATTTGGAGTTCTACCCTTAATGATCTCATAAGGTATCTAATTTAGTTTGGATCTAGCATTCATCCTATTCAACACATAACAGGATGTGTTTACCGCTTCTGCCCAAAAGTATTTTGGAAGTGAATACTCAAAAAACATGGCTCTAGTGGCTTCCACCAAGGTTCTATTCTTTTTTTCAACTACCCCATTCTGTTGAGGGGTCCTAAAAGCTGAAAAGTTGTGGCTAATCCCTTGCTCCTCACAGAAGGTACCAAATCTCACATTTTCAAACTCCCCACCATTATCTCTATAGATGGTCAAGATCTCACAGCCTAACTTCTTTTGAATCCAAGTGGAGAAAGATTTAAATTCATTAAATGACTCAAATTTATGTGACAGAAATTTAATCCAAGTGAACCTTGAGTAATCATCAGTAATCACAAATCTATAAACTTTCTCGCCTAAGCTGGCAGTGCTAATGGGTCCAAAGAGATCCATGTGAAGGACTTCTAAATGTCTAGAGGTGTTGATGTCCTTAATGGAGTGGAAAGAGGATTGGACTTGCTTCCCTAGCTGACAGGCATCACACAAGTGGTCCTTAGTGAACTTAAGCTTGGGGACACCTCTAACTAAGTCCTTTTGGGTGACTCTTCTAAGGGTTTTTATATTGGCATGACATAATCTCATGTGCCATAACCAAGACTCATCAGTAATAGTTTTTAAGTAAAATAAAGCAGCACAATCAATATTATTTAAATCAAGCATATAGACGTTGTTGATCCTCTTGCCCTGCAAAATAGTGTTATGATTTAAGCTTATAATACATGTGTCTACCAGGAACTTGATGCTGAACCCTTTGTCATAAAGTTAACTGATACTGAACAGGTTGTGTTTCAGTTCATCTATAAGTAAAACATTTTCAGTCAAAAGATTCTTGGAGTTTTTTATTATACCTGTACCTACCACTTTCTTGGTGGTGTTATCTCCTAGAGTGACCTTGCCTCCAGCCCTGGCCTCTAACGAAATGAATTGATTTGCATCTCCAGTCATATATCTTAAGCATTCACTATCTAGGTACCACATACTCTCACGAGGTCTTGTGTGAGAGCACCCCTACAAAATCATCAAACATTAGATTTAGGAACCCAAATATGTTTGGGTTCCTTCTTATGGAAAGAAGAGTACAATGCATGTATGTTATGCTGTGAATCATAAAATTTGGGCCTCCACACCCAATGTGTACTACGGTGAACACTGCAGGTGTGGGAGATGTGTCCTAACATGCCACAAGAGAAAAATCTAATGCTAGGAAAAGGGTTAACTAATCTATGTGGGTGATAGTGCCTCTTCCTAGGTTTGAATGATGCATGTTTTGATGATTTTGAATGAACTTCTTCAAGTGATGGAGGTTTATAAATTTTTTCAAATATAGGAGGTGTTTCATTATTCTCAAATGTACTAATTTTTATACTTAGAAATTCATTTTTTTAAACTTGCAATTTCAAATTTCAAATAGTGCTTACTACTATTTAAGTCACATGCCATGGAGTCTAGTTCTTTAAAAACTCTTTCTAAATCAACATGCGATGCTTTCAATGAATCATGCTCAACAATCAATTCAGAATGCTTTTTGTTCAACTCAACAAATTCATCAAGTAATAACATGTGATTGCTATCAAGTGTAAAATGATCCTTAATCAAAAATTTATGCTCTATTTCCATGTTTAAGAATTCAAATTTCAGGCAAGTATGCATTTTCTTAAGTTTCCTATATGATGAATGGATTTTTTCAAAAACTTTAAGTAATTGATCATAGGTTAGCTCACATACCTCTTCTTGGTCAGACTAACCAGGATGATCATCCGCCATCAAACATAAGTTTGTAGTTTCCACTTTAGCTTCAGTCTCAGAGTAGTCAGATGTTGAATCCGCCTAGAAAGCCTTTTATATCCTCTTCTTGTCCTTCCTGAACTTGGGTTTCTCCTCACCCTTCTCCTTACTTAGGTGAGCCTTAAGTGTAGCACAATTAGCTTTTATATATCATGGCTTCCTACATTCAAAGCACATTGTATCAAAAGAACCTTTAAAATTTTTTCTACACTTACCTTTGTTCCACTTATGAAAGTTCTTATATTTCTTCATTAGAAAACTTTTGAATTGCCTAATGGTTAAGGAAACATCATCGCTTTCAGAACTAAAAGAATTAGTCTCCGTATCGTTGGCCTTCAGCGCCACAGTTTTCTCTTTCTTTTTCTCACCTGCATCAAGCTATCTTTGGTTCACCCCTTACTCGTAAGTAATGAGTGATCCAAGTAAGTTATCAATAGAATATGCGTTCAAATCCTTAGATTCAGAGATCACAGTTATCTTGGCATCATAGGAAGAAGGCAAACATCTCAAAATCTTATTAACTTTCTCATAATTAGTAAGCTCTCTTCCTAAGGCATGCAGGGAGGTGACAATTTGAGTGAACCTAGTGTACATTTCAGATATTGACTCACTAGATTTCATGTGAAAGAGTTCTTAGTCATGAAGCAGTATGTTTAATCTAGACTGTTTAACTTCAGTTGTACCTTCAAAAGTGGTACACATCTATCCCAAATTTCTTTACCACTCGTGCAAGTAGAGACACGCATGTAATTCTCAAATTTTAAAGCACAGAAAAAATAGTTCAAGTATTTTGTATTCAGTTATGCTAAATCACGATCATTAAAGGTCCATTCGGCAAAAGGAAGTTCAATTTTAATATTATTGACAAGTCTAAAATATGCTTCATAACCATCCTTTACAAGCATCCACATGCGATAATAAATAGATTATAAAAAGGTGGACATGCGAGTTTTCCAAAAATCAAACGGTATGTTATCAAATAAGGGTGGACGAGTAATGAATAACCTTCAGCAGTATTTTTATCACCAAATTAGCCATGGATCAAATTCAAAAGTTTTTCAAAACTAGATTTTATGAATCCCTCTTTGATACCACTTGAAAGTTAGTTAGGGATGTTAAGCCCTTATGAACTAGCCCGAGGCTAACCAAGAGGGGGGGGGTGAATTAGAAATTTTAAAAATTTTTGAGCAAAAATGATTTAGAAAATCTTCTTGAATGTTTTAAAGCGTTTTCAATTTTACGATGATGTGCAGTTGTTAATAATAACAAAATAATAATCATAATCACACGATCATCAACAGAAAAATAAATACAAAAAATAATCAGAAAGAACACACTAGATTTTATAGTGGTTCGGTCAACTTAACCTAGGTCCACTCCCCGGAGCCTCCCCTCTGTGTATTGCACTAACTCTAAGTGACTCTCCTTCCACTCCCACATCAAGGCGGAGAAGCTTGTACAAAAACTCCTTTCCACTAACCCGGTGAGGCAGAGAACCCGAACTCCTTTCGCTTCCTCTTGAAGCAGGTAGAGAATCTTACCTCCTTTTGCTTCCTCTTGAAGCAGGTAGAGAACCTTGATCATGTTACAAATGATCCTTCCACAAAGACTCTAAGGACAAGAGACGACGATCGGAGAAGATGACTCAGATCCTTGCTTGGAGCAACCTTTGTGAACACCTCACAAACTCCCCCTCACAAGATCTTCTCTCTCTCTTCGAAACTCTCTCTCTCTCTCTCTCCTTATCAAAGCTCTCATAGGAAAGGACAGTGGCAAAAGATCTCAATTATTTAATAAAAAAGATCTTAAATAGGAGGGCTGAAAAATTGCCCTAAATTTCAATTTGATGATTCTATTTGTAAAGTATAATCCAATATCGTACAATACGATCAGTTCAAAAATAATTTTGTCCAGTACGAATGAAAATGAACAGTTCACAAATTTTACAAACATTGTACAGTATGATCCATAGATCGTAATGGACGATCATTTTATTTTCAACTGTTCGTACGGGACAATCTATGGGATGAATAAAATTCATCTCTATTCATCATCCCACACTGTAAGATTTATACAGTATGATTAGTTCATTTCAGATCATCACCCTGTATGATGTAAATATTGTTCGGGATGATCAGTACAAAAAATCATGGTTTCATCTGGTATAATATATAGGACGACCCAAAATCATCTCTGTTCATCGTATAGTATGATTGACATCATATAGTATGATCAAGTGTAATTAAGAAACCATAATTTAATTGCCTGATTATGGGGGATAATTTTGGCAAGATTTAAAATATTTGTACAGTACAATTGTAATCGTACAGTTTGATTAGTTCAAAAAACAAAATTCAAAACTTACCAAAACTGTCCTGGCGGCTAGGATTTTCATGTTGAAACAAATCATACAGTACGATATGGATCATATAATATGATTAGTTTATAAAACTAATCATTTAGAATTAGCCGTTAAGCCTAGGTTTTAATTGCAGATCATACAGTACGATTTTGTTAAAAAAAATTAATTTAAGAAAAAAAAAAATTTGTAACTCTCCCCCTGTGCGTGTGTGCAAGATTACTTAGCTTGGGGATCCGTTACATTACACTTGACTCAAAAAAAATGAAAAAGTACATTAAACCTGAAATAGAAACAGACTGACTCGATCTTGAGCTGGCTTGAATTGGAATTGATCCTATGAACCTGAAAGGTTAGACACTCAACAAGAAATGAAAAGGTTTACTTTCATCAAAATTATAGTCCTTGAATCCATATTTATAATGATATGTGAATCCTTACACATAAGCATCATTTCCTTTAGTATCTACTCTACAAAATTATATTCTGTGTTGGATCCAAGGCCATTCCTCTCTAGAGGTATAGTTTCCATCGATGGGAATTGTCGTTCAAAATCAAATCATAACTGAGCAAAGTGCTTGACACTGATATGAGGAATTTGGGGGCCTTGCATAGCGTCACTTACAAGCTCAACGAAATTTGAAATTACATAAGTCATGAATTGTAACAGCCTAAACTCTTAACTATCAAGATATTTTTCACTTTAGCCTAAGAGCCTCATGATTTTATCCTATTGGTGTAACTTCCCAGTTGGTCACCCATCCCAGAATTGCTCTAAGATGAGCATGTTTAATTATAGAGTTTATTATAAAAATTTTAGCCATTACACCAAAAGGCACCTCGATGTTTAAGAGTTAAGCTTATTTTACTTAAGGGGTTTCATAATCTCCCCTACTTAAGTAACTGACCCCCTCGTTAGCATCTTTATCCAAGAATAATCCACTAGGCACATAGGATTCTAGAGGTGGCCCCTATAAGTTCAAGTGGTGGCTCCCATCATGTGACACTTTGTCCCATACAAGATTCAAGAGGTGGCTCCCATGGCGTAGCACTTTGTCATGTATGGCACTTAATTCTCATCTTCTGGCTAGTGTATTGCTCTGATACCATTTGTAACAGTCCAAACTCTTAACTATCGAGATATTGTCTGCTTTGGCCTAAGAGCCTTACAATTTTATCTTATTGGTGTAACTTCCAGTAGGTTACATATCCTAAAATTGCTCTGGGATGAGCACACATAACTATGGAGTTTATTACAAAAATTCTAGGAATTACACCAAAAGGTGCCTCGATATTTAAGAGTTAAGCTTTATTTTACTTAAGGGGTTCCACACGAATGATTCAAGGTCGTGATAAATTACTTCACCCTAGAACATTCCAAGTAAGACAATTAGTCTTAGTTCTTTAGAGACCTATTTTACCCCATCGTAATATTGATGGAACGTTTGAATCAAAGTTGATTGGATCTTTCATCGTAGAGATGATCTATGAGAGAGGTTTATATCAATTGATCAATTTTGAAGGATTCCACCTGATGTTTTCTAACATTGGGGTGGCTCTTCAAGAAGTACCATACTAGATCAATATCAAATTTGACATCAAAGAAAATTCTTCAAATTCAAAAATTTTGAATTCAAAACTCTTCAATTTCAAAAAAAAAATGAACTCAAATATAATTAAAAAAATACTCCATATTCAAATCTTTATCCGAAATCAAAATCCTTCTTTTCCTTAAGGCTAGATGTGAGTCATCATGCTTTCTTACCTTAGGATTAGATCCACTAGTGATGGAGCATGCCCTTTACGGCACCATCCTAATTTCAAATCAAGATCTAATCAGCTTTGGTTAGGTGTGAGTCTCAATACTTCATTCCCACATGATCATCTAGTTTTCTTTTCCTTAAGGTTAGATGTGAGTCATTATGCTTTCTTGCCTTTGGATTAGATCCACTAGTGATGGAGCATGCCCTTTGTGGCACCATCCTAGTTTTAATTTTAGATCCATTCCTTTGTGGCTAAGTGTGAGTCCTAGTGCTTCCAACATGATCATCCAATTTTCTTTTTTTTAAGGCTAAATGTGAGTCATCATGCTTTCCTACCTTAGGATTAGATCTACTAGTGATGGAGCACGCCCTTTGTGGCACCATCCTAGTTTTAAATCTAAATTCGATCTTCTATGTTTGAGTGTGAGTCTTAGTGCTTCCTTCCCAAACGATCATCTAGTTTGAAAGTTTGAGATGCGCCAAGAGGGGGGGTGAATTAGTACTTTTAAAATATAATCCTAAATAGGAGTATTAATTTTTTGTAGATTTTTTAGACTTTTAAAATAAGCAATTTAATTTCTTAATGCAAAAGCTAACAAATTAACTATGATAGTAAAATAATGATGATGAAATTCTAAATTACATAATAGAACATTAATCTCTGATTTTCACCAAGCAGTTATAACAAAAAAATTTAATGTGAAAAGTAATATATTGAAAATGAAAAAGCACACCAGAGATTTTTATAGTGGTTTAGTCAACCTTAACTTACGTCCACTCTTTGGAGTCCTCAACTCTGAGTATTGCACTAACATTAATATACTCTCCTTTTTCTCTCTCAGCAAGGGGGAGAAGCCTTTACAAACTCTCTTCCACCAACTCAGTGCGGCAGAGGACCGAAGCTCCTTTCAAAGGCAAAGAACCTTGACTCCTTTTTCTCCCTCCTAGAGAAGGAAGAGAACCTCAACTCTATTTTCTCGCTCCTTAAGAAGGCAGAGAACCTCGACTCCTTTTTTTCCCTCCTAGAGAAGGCAGAGAACCTCAAGGACTAGACTAAGAAGCTTCTCTCCCTAGAGAGCATCTAAAAGACTAACCAAGGCCATAGGAGGAGTAAGGGTGCAGCTAGCCCGGAGCAACTGTGTGATGTCGTCACACTACTTCTCCCTCATGCTCAAGCTCACCTTCTCCTTCCTCTCATAAACTCTTATTTTCTTCTCAAAAGCTCCCTCTCAGAGTAACTCCTTCAATCACGTCCCTTTCCCCATATCTTCAAGAGAAACTTAAAACATTACTTTTATAATAGGCTTCAAGAAACCCTAAAAATTTAAGTTAGTCATCATTGTTCGTACAGTATGATCCAAGGTCATACAGTACGATCCAAGTTCGTACAGTACGATCAGTTTAAAACTAGTGCTGTCCAGTACGATATGAACAGTCATTCAAAATAAACTATTTAAAATTAATGTACATATCATACAGTATGATCACTGGATCATCTAGTATGATCTGTTCAATTCCCTCTATTCATATGGGAATATTTATGGGATGAAAAAAATTTATCTCTATTAATCGTCCCATACTGTTCACTTCATATAGTATGATTAATTCATTTCAATAGGTCATCCAGTATGATATGAATATCGTACAGTACGATTAGTTCAAAGAATCATGGATTTTATCTCTATTAATCATTTGGTATGATCGATATCGTACAGTATGATTGGCTATAGTTAATTAAATCATGAATTGATAGACTAATTATGGGGGTTAATTTTAGTAAGATTTTAAATATTTGTACAGTACGATTGAGATTGTACAGTACGATTAGCTAAAAAATCTTACTTAAATTAATCTGGTAGCTAGGGTTTTTAGATTGAAATGAATCGTACAATATGATCCAGATCATACAATATGATTAGTTCACAGAAACTAATTTAACTAATTTGCCATTAAGCCTATTCCAAATAATATATCGTACAGTATGATTGAAAATAGTACAATATGATTAGTTATAAAAATTTTAACTTTAAAAATATATTTCTCTCCCCCAATGTGTGTGCATGGTCACCCAATTTATATAAACTCTTATGTGGTCAAATTCAAGAAATAAAAAATAAAGAAAATAAAAATTACTGACTCATTTACATCATATTCTATCCAATCTTGAGTCTTCAGCAGTGTTAAGCTGTATATATCTTACTTGAAATGTTACTACTCATAGACAAAACAAATATCTAAAATATTTAGAAAGAAAAGAAATAATTTAATTCAATAAAGTTTGTCATCATCAAAATCACAGACTAGGAATCCTGAATCACAACCATCTCCCTCATTTTAATGATGTCAAACACAGTTCGTTGATAGGCAAGCTGAATATTCTTTTCTCCTAAGTTCCCCCTCACTAGGTGATGTATTTAAAAATAGGGGTTGCAATTTTAAATATATTTTTAAATTTTTTTTATTATTTTATTTTATTTTATTTTATGTTTTTAAGGATAATAATAAATAAATAAACATAAAACTAAGTAACACAAAATGCAAGATTCTATTAGAACATAATGAACAAAACATTAAATTTTCTCCCCCTTTTGACATGACAAAAAGAGGAGGAATAGCTAAAGCAAGAAAGCAGTACATGAAAAAATAGTAAGATAAAATAAACAAAGACTACTGGTAAGGTGGATCCTGATCAGGTGGTGGTGGTGTTGGCTGAAAGAACTGATGGATGGAGGCAAATTGATTATCTATCGAGGTAAATATTTCTTCAAACCATCACATGTCATCCTCATGCTGCTGGTGTTATTGTTGGATATGATATTCCAGTCAAGTTTCTAGCCACTTAAGCCGCTGAACAATATCATCCTGAGGGTCCAAAATGCAAGATTCTATTAGGCAGGTGGTGGTATTGGTTGTGCTGGTGGTCCTCTTGCAGGAACAACGTCCCCTTCTTCATCAAAATCTAGCTTAGCATGCTCTTGTCCCTGATGAAAAAGGATACAAAAAGAGGCAACCTTATAGAAAATAGGGACATTATTGGGTGGAGCAGGATAGTGAAGGATATAGCCTATGATGTGTCATAAGGCTACATTTTATTTTCTATGTTTGGATGTCGAATATAAGTCATGTTGCGGAAATAGTCTAGAATTATTTGAGCTTTGTCAAATTAAGTATTCGACATTATCAGGTAAGTGACAACAAAAATAAGTGGGGTTATGTTAACCAAATCTCCAGCTTTGGTATAATAGAAGTACGAAGTACATGCTGGATTATACAGGCATTTTGATTTAGATTTTGGACTAGGGGTTGGTGTTGATTTGAAGACACATTCCTAATTGTCAAGTTAACAGTAGTCTAGTCAAAATCATGGAAGATCATATATTGAGGGCTAGGTCCTTCAATAGAAAGACCAATGTGTTCTTCTAAATTAGCTTTAGTGATTACTATCTTTTGGCGGAAACCAAAGGAGGTCATGATGGAGACTTTGAGATTCATCCTAAGATTTACTAAGAATTCATACAGAAGTTCAGAATTGTAAGGAAAAGCTAGGGTAAGGAGGAATTGGAGAGTAGTGGAGGTGAAAAGGCTCATCTCCTCAAAGTTTAGTGCAGGTTAGTTTAGCATTCAGGAGAGTGTGATTTTTGCCTCTTTATATTTATAATATGTATCTTCATCTACGGCGGAGAGGAAACTATTGTCAAAATTATGAGAGGAGGTAGAGCTTCCCTAAGTCATTCTTCCTCGCTTACTTCCACCGGCCATTGAATAGTAAGATTTAGAGAGTTGGATTATGAAAAAGGTTGAGTGAAGTGAACCATTCAAACCCTATAATTTATAGATTTTTGGCTGTTCGTACAGTACTATCGAGGTTCGTATAGTACAATAAGAAAGTTAATTCATCTGGATGACCTATCAAAAAAAGAAGTCAAATTATATAGTATGATCAGTATCGTACTAGACGATCTTAAGAAATTTTGTTCATTCTGATGAGTCATTTATATAGCATTTGATGAAAAGTATCATACAATACGAACATGTGTTCGTACAGTATGAAGTGCAATTATTATCATAATGATCAAGTTAAATTTGTCCCAATCCATTTTGAAATGTATATTATATAACACGAAGGGAGGTATCATATAGTACGAATGGCAATAATTTCCTACCAAACAGATTGAATTCCATAATGGTTAGTGACATATGGATCATACAATATGAATGGATTTTTGTACAGTATGATATATATATCAGTGCTATAATGTGGACTGTTGATTAAATAGAGGGTTGTGATCTGTGCATATCATACAGTACGAATGTGAATCATACAGTATGATCAGGGAGGAATTTTAGAGATTTTTTGACTTAGTGAGGTGTGTGTGTGATGATCAAGAAATATCTATAACTAAAATTTTTTTTTTTGAAAAACAAATAATAACAAATAAAATATAAATAGGTGCACAAACACGCACATATAATTTAAACACATATGAATAAATGCTTTCAAATGAGAATTTTTTTTATTTCTCTTGGATTAAGCATGAATGTCTATAACACCTAGTTTTGTCCTCAAGGTACTAAAGGTGTCATAGGCTAGGGGTTTTATGAATATGTCTGCCAATTGATCTCCTGTAGTTATATGGTGTAAGTCTATATCCCCATTGGCTACATGATCTCTTATGAAGTGATGCCTAATGTCTATATGCTTTATGCGAGAGTGTTGAATTAGATTTTTAGATATGCAAATTGCATTAGTGTTATCACATATAATTGAAATGGATCTTACAGGTAGTCAAAGATCTAAGAGTTGTTGCATTAGTCATATGACTTGAGTAATACAGCTCCCTACTACTATATATTCTTCCTCAGTTATGAAAAGGGCTACTGAGTTTTATTTTCTACATGACCAGAAAACTAAGGATTATCCTATAAATTGGCAAGTTCTAAAAGTGTTTTTTTATCTACCCTACATCCTACAAAATCAAAATTTGAATATCCTAAGATTTTAAAAGAAGTGCTATATCTAAGATACCATATTCCTAAGTTTGGGTTGCCTAATAGGTATCTTAGAATTCTCTTAGTAGCAGTCATGTGAGATTTTTTGGATCAGATTGAAATCTAGCACACAGTCAAACACTAAACATTATATATGGTCTACTAGAAGTTTAGTAAAGAAGTGATCCAATTATTCCCCTATTCTTTTTTTGATCTACTAATTTTTTATTTAGCTCCTTGTCTAATTGAACAGAAGAGCTCATGGGAGTGTTCATGACCTTAATATTGTCAGAATGTCCTTGATGTACTTAGATTGGCTAAGGAAGGTTCCATCATCCATCTATTTTATAGTGAATCCAAGGAAATAATTGAGTTCTCTTATCATGCTCATTTCAAACTTATTGCTAATTATTTTTGAGAATTCACCACATAGGTTTTTATCTAAAGATCGAAATAAGATATCATCTACATAATTCTGGATACTGAGTATCTCATCTCCTACCTTTTTTAGGAAGAGGGTGGTGTCTACACGACCCTTAACAAAGCCTCCATCTAGAAGAAATGTGCTCAGCCTTTCATACCAAGCCCTACGTGCTTACTTTAACCCATACAACGTCTTTTTCAATTTAAACACATGGTTTTGAAATTATGAATTCTCAAATTCTTGGGGGTTGCATAACATAAATATCCTCTTTAATTACCCCATTTAGGAAGGCACTCTTAACATCCATTTGATACAATTTAAAACCCTTCAAGTAAGCAAAGGCTAAGAGCATCCTAATGGCTTCTAGTCTAGCTACTGGGGCGAAGGTTTCCTCAAAGTCTATTCCCTCAATTTTTTTATACCCCTTAGCAATTAATCTTGCCTTATTTCTCACTACTATTCTAGAGTCATTCATCTTATTTTTGAAGACCCACTTTGTTCCAACCACACTTTGCTCTTTAGGCCTCTTGACAAGTTCTCATACATCATTCCTAATAAATTGGTTTAGTTCTTTTTGTATTGTTAGGATCCAGAATTCATCTTCTAAGGCTTGATCTATATTGGTGGGTTTTATCATGGAGATAAATACAGAATGACTAACCTCTTTCTTAAGTCTATGCCTAGTTCTCACACCTTCATATGTGTCTCCTAAGATCAATTCTTTAGGATGACTAGAAGAATATTTTTAATCTCTAGGTAATTGCTCCTGAGGTTCTACTCTATCTCTTATGGTAATGATTTCTACCCCCTGAATGGCATCCACTTTTTCTTCCTCTTCAGGTTTAGATTCAAAGGTCTTAATTGATTCATTAAATACCACATGGGTAGACTCTTCTACTACCATGGTCCTCTTATAAAAATTCTATAGGCCTTACCTATAGATGAGTAACCTAAGAAGACACATTCATCAGACTTGGGATCGAATTTTTCTAAGGGTGATTTCCTATTAATTAAGATAAAGCATTTACATCCAAAAACATGTAAGTGAGAAAGATTGGGTATCCTACCCTTAAGGAGTTTGTAGGGTGTCTTATTTAGTTTGGATCTCACATTCACCCTTTTAAGAATATAATATGCAGTATTCACTGCTTCTGCCCAAACATACCTAGGGAGTGAGAACTCAGCTAGCATTTCCCTAGAAACTTCCACAAAAGTTCTATTTTTCCTTTTAGCTATTCCATTATGCTGGGTGGTTCTAAGGGAAGAGAAATTATGTTATATTCTTATTTATTAAAAGAAAGATTCAAAACTATCATTTTCAAACTTCCATTATGATCACTATGAATTGTTAAAATTTCACATCCTAATTTCCTTCGAATCCAAGTGGAGAAAGTTTTAAATTTCTCAAATGACTCACTCTTATGTGCTAGGAATCTTACCCAAGTGAATCTATAGAAGTCATCTACTTTCACAAATTTATAAGTTCTCCCTCCTAGGCTAGTTATGCTCATAGGTCCAAATATGTCCATATGAAGAATTTGTAGTGGCCTAGATGTGTTGATATCCTTAATGGAATGAAATGATGATTTTACTTATTTTCTTAGCTGGCAAACATCACATAGGTGGTCCATAGTGAAATCTAACTTAGGTATGCCTCTAATTGGGTTATTCTGAGTGAAATTTCTAAGTGTTTTCATGCCAGCATGGCATAGTCTCATATGCCATAGCCAAGAATCATCTATTATTATTTTTAAACACAAAGAATTCGAATATTCAATATAATTCAGGTCTAACATGTAAATATTATTCATCCATTTTCCCTATAACACAAGTTTATAAGATAAGCTTATCATACATTTGTTAGAAAGAAATTTTATATCAAAGCCTTTATCACACAATTGACTAATACTTAACAAGTTATGCATTAAACCATCAACTAATAAAACATTTTCAATCATAAGGTGTTTAGAGTTTCCAATTATACCTGAGCCCACCACTTTTCTAGTGGTGTCATCTCCTAATGTCACCTTATCTCCTGACCTGTCCTCCAATGTGATGAACTGCTTTATATCACTAGTCATATGCCTCGAGTAGCCATTATCCAGGTACCACATGCTCTAACTAGGACCTTTGTTAGAGCACCCCTACATTATCATTCAAAGGTTAGATTTGGGAACCCAAGTGAGTTTGGGTTCCACCTTATGCTTGAATGAATGAGATGTATGCATGCTATGCTGTGATGAATGTAATTTAGGCCTATATACTAGATGTGTCCTACGATGGATTGTGCAAATGTGGGCTATGTGTCCTAATATGCCACAGGAGTATCACCTAACACCAGGAAATGGGTTCACTAACCTATATGGGTGTGGTGCCTCTTCTTAGGTTTGTGTGATACTTGCAATATTAAGGGGTTGTTCCATTGAGCTAGTGAGGGTGACGATCTATTATTTTCTAAGGCTATGACCTTTTTCTTAAGAATTCATTTGCACTTTCATAGCATGCCTTTTCAAGTTTCAATGCATGTTTATTGCTTTCTAGTTGACATACAAGTTCATCTAGTTCCTTAAATGAGTTCTCTAGTTCAATATGTGATGAATTCAAGGAATCACGTACACTAATTAATTCAACATGCTTCTTATTTAATGTATCAAACTCATCAAGCAGGGACATGTGATCTCTATCTAAAATAGAATGTTTATTTACCAAATCAACATGCTCCTTTTGTAATGTACTAAAATCAGTGTTAAGACTAGCATGCATTTTCTTTAATTTCTTATACGAGTCATGATTTTTTTCAAAAATAACTAATAATTAATCATAAGAGATTTGACATACATTATCTTGATCTGATTGATCAAGATTATCATTAACCATAAGACACAGATTTATTACTTCCTCCTCTACTTCTTCTTCTGATGATTTTGAGACAGAGTCGGCCCAAATGGATTTTCATCTTTTGCTTGCCCCTCTTGTACTTTAGCTTCTCTTCACCCTTCTCCTTGATCAGGTTAGTCTTTAAATTGGGGAAATCAACTCTGAGGTGACCTTATTTCCTGCACTTAAAGCAGATTATGTCAGATGAAACATTAATATTCTTACTACTTTTACCTTTTTTCTATTTATTTTAATGACACCTTTATTTCCTCTTCAGAAAGTTCTTGAACTGACGGGTCATCAAGTTGGTATTGTCCTCCTACTCCACTGTAGAACTGTTACTGTCTTAATTGTTCACTTTTAGAGCCACAGTTCTCTCCTTCTTCTTTTCTCCTACATCACTTTCCTTTGACTCACTCCTTGCTCATAGGTAATGAGTGACCTAAGCAAATTATGAATGGAAAATATGTTTAAATATTTAGACTCAGTGATTACAGTTATTTTTGCATCATAAGAACAAGGTAAACATCACAAAATCTTATTAACCTTTTCAGAATTAAATAATTCTCTACCTAGTGCATCCAATGATTTCACTATCTAGGTAAACCTAGTGTACCTTTCAGATATGTTCTCACTAGGTTTTAAGCAAAAAAGTTCATGGTCATGTAGTAGAATATTTAATCTAGACTATTTAACTTCATTGGTTCCCTCATAAGTGATACATAACCTCATAGATTTCTTTCCCCGTAGTGCACGTGGAAATTCACATATAGTCCTCAGATTTTAAAGCACAAAAAAATAATTTAAGCACTTAGCATTTAATTGCATGAGTTCCCAATCCTTATTGCTCCATTCATTAAAGACAATACTAGTTTTGACACCATTAACTATATACGATGGAGGTGAATAACCGGTTTGAATCATATGCAAAATTCTATAGTTAATGGATTGCAAAAATATAGACATGCAAATTTTCCAGAAATTAAATAGGAAGTTTTCAAATAAAGGTGGATGGGTTATTGAATAACCCTATGTAGTGTTATGATTACCAAAATGTGTCATTGATCACTTTTCTCAAGGTTTTCTAAAACACTATTTTTGAGATCTGCTCTGATACCACTTGAAATTTCAAGATACGCTAAGATGGGGGGTGAATTGTACTTTTAAAATATAATCCTAATCAGGAGTACAAATTTTTTACATATTTTTCAGACTTCTGAAATAAGAAATTTAATTTTTCAATATGGAATCTAACAAATTAACTACAATGTGAAAATAATGATGATGAAATTCTAAATTGCACAATAGAATATTAATCTCCAATTTTTACCAAGCAATTATTACAAAAAATTCAATGCAAAAAGTAAAATGCTAAAAAAGAAAAAGCACACTAGAGATTTTTATAGTGGTTCGATCAACTTTGACCTACGTCCACTCCTTGGAGTCCTCCACTCTGAGTATTACACTAACACTAAGTTATTGTCCTTTTGCTCCCTCAACAAGGTGTATAAGCCTTTACAAACTATCTTCCACTAACCCGGTGCGGCAGAGGACCGAAGCTCCTTTCATAGGTAGAGAACCTTAACTCATTTTTCTCCCTCTTAGAGAAGGCAGAGAACCTCGACTCTTTTTTCTCCCTCCTAGAGAAGGAAGAGAACCTCGAGGACTGGACTAAGAAGCTTCTCTCCCAAGAGAGCTTCCAAAGGACTAACCAAGGACATAAGAGGAGCAAGGGTGTAGATAGCCCGGAGCAACCACGTGATCCCCTCACACTGCTTCTTCCTCATGCTCAAGCTCACCTTCTTCTTCATCTCATAAACCCTAATTTTCTTCTCAAAAGCTTCCTCTCAGAGTTCCTCCTTCAGTCACGTTCCTCTCCCCATATCTTCAAGAGAAACATAAAATATTGCTTTTGTAATAGGTTTTAAGAAACCATAAAAATTCAAGTTAGCTGTCACTATTTGTACATTATTATCCAAGGTTGTACAATACGATCAGTTCAAAACTACTCCTGTCCAGTATGATATGAACAATCATTCCAAACAAATTATTTAAAATTAATGTAAATATCATACAATATGATCATTGGATCATCCAGTAGGATCTGTTCAATTTATTATATTCATACAAGATGATTCTTGGGATGACAAAAATTCATCTCTATTAATCATCCCATACTGCTCACTTTATACAGTACAGCTAATTTATTTCAATAGGTCATCCAACATAATATGAATATCATACAGTTTGATTAGTTCAAACAATCATGGTTTTATTAGGTACGATCTCTGGGATGATAACATTTCATCTCTATTAATCATTTGGTACAATCGATATTGTACAGTATGATCAACTATAATTAATTAAACCATAATTTGATTGACTAATTATGAGGATTAATTTTAGTAAGATTTCAAATGTTCATACACTACAATTGAGATCATACAGTATAATTAGTTAAAAAATCAATTTCAAAAATTTTACTTAAATTAATCTAACAACTAGGGCTTTTAGATTGAAATGAATCATACAGTATGATCCAGATTGTATAGTAAGATCTAGATTGTACAGTATGATTAGTTCACTAAACTTAATTTAACCAATTAACCATTAAGCCTATTCCAGATAACATATCATATAGTATAATTAAAAATCATATAGTACGATTAGTTATAAAAATTAACTTTAAAAATATTTTTCTCTCCCCTTTTGTGTGCATAGTCACCCAATTTGCATACACTCTTATATGGCCAGACTCAAGAAATAAAAAATTAAGAAAATAAAATTTATAAACTCATTTACATCCTATTCTACCAATCTTGAGTCTTCAGCAGTCTTGAGCTATGTATATCTTACCTGAAATATTAGTACTCAAAGACAAAGAAATATAAAAATTATTTAGAAGGAAGAAATAATTTAATTCAATAAAGTTTGTCATCATCAAAATCCCAGACTAGGGATCCTAGATTACAACATTGTTCTCTTTTCCTTAAGGCTAGATGTTAGTCATTATGCTTTCTTGAATTAGGAATAGATCTGTTAGAGTTGTTAGCACACCCTTTATGGCACCATCCTAGTTTCAAATCCATATATGATCCTTTGTGGTTAGGTGTAAGTCTCATTGCTTCCTTCCCATATGATCATCCAATTCTCTTTTTCTTAAGGTTAGATTTGAGTCATCGTCCTTTCTTGCCTTAGGATTAGATCCACAAGTGATGGAGCATGCCCTTTATGGCACTATCCTAATTTTAAATCAAGATCTGATCCTTTGTGGTTAGGAGTGAGTCCCAATGCTTACTTCCCCCATGATCATCCAATTTTCTTTAAGGCTAAATTTGAGTCATCATGCTTTCTTACCTTAAGATTAGATCCATTAGTGATGGATCACGCCCTTTGTGGCACTATCCTAATTTCAAATCTATATTTAATCCTCTATGGTTAGGTGTGAGTCTCTGTGCTTCCTTCCCACACGATCAGCTAGTTCTCTTTTTCTTAAGGCTAGATGTGAGTCATCATGCTTTTTTGCCTTAGGATTAGATCCACTAGTGATGAAGCATACCCTTTGTGGTACCATCCTAGTTTCAAATCTAGATCTAATCCTCTATGGTTAGGTGTGAGTCCTAGTACTTCCTTCCTACATGATAATCCATATTTCTTTTCCTTAAGGCTAGATGTGAGTCATCGTGCTTTCTTATATTAGCATTAGAGCCACTAGTGATAGAGCAAGCCCATGGTCATACCATCCTAGTTTTAAATCAAGACCTGATCCTCTGTGGTTATGTGTGTGTCTCAATGCTTTCTTCCCTTACAATCATCCAATCTTCTTTTCCTTAAGATTAGGTGTGAGTCCTCGTGCTTCCCTCCCCTAGAATTAGATCCACTAGTGGTAGAGAATGCCCTTTGTGGCACTACCCTAGAATCAACTCAACCTTTATTATCTAAGGTTAGATGTCTCCTTCCCTTAGAATCAAAATCCCAGATTTCAACTTTTCATTCTGTCAATGCCAATATATGTAGTAGAATTTTATTCTACCACATATATTTGGGGTCCATTTATTGACCTCATTTCTATATGAGGTTATCAGGATCCATCCAGACTCTTCCCTATTGATTTGATGGTTGATAATCATCCATTTATCAATTATCTATAGCTTAATCAAATTTCAATCCAGCCCTCAATCAAATTTCAATCCAAACTTCAATCAAACTTCAATCTAGACTTCAATCCATCCTTCAATCAACCTTTAACCAATCTTCAATCAAACTTTAAGCATATACAATCATCAACAATCATCAAATTGATTGTGATTGAGGTGGATAAATCAAACTCATTCAATCAGATCCAAAAATGCATCTAAATTCAGATTTCCAGACCAAAATTCAAGGTTAAAGTCCTACCATTTTTGAGTGATTTTTTAATTTCCTCAAAACCTAGTTAAATGACCCCTGATTCATGATCTATAAATTACATATTGATTATGCATGTCCCTAGGGTCAACCCTCCAAATTTGAGTCCAATCTGATACCTATAACCCCAGAAACACAATAGAAATCTAAAGGTTGCAAAACCTTTAAATATTTACAACCTATGCCACTAGACCTTACACCTTGTGGAATCTATCCTTGGGACCTTCCCAAAAACCCTTGATCATGTTCATATCCCTTGTTATGACATGTTAAACATTAAACTACACTTTGGTGGACCCGGGCTAACCCACAGTTGACCAGGAGTCCAAATGAGCAAAATGCCTTTTAAGGTGAAAATTGGAATTTTTCTCTAAACTTCAACATGACCTCATCAAATAAAATCTTGAAACCTCCTATAATGCATCCTAAATAGAATTAGTAGTTCATTGGACTCAAATTCAAGCCTTGATGATGCATGGTTGACCAAGTCAACTCATGTCAACCAAATTAGCCTTTAAGGGTCCAAATGGTCATTTCAACTTGGATGGTCACCCCATTACATGAAATTACCTCTATTGGTCTCAAATCACTCATTCATACTTGTTGGACCCAAACCCAACCCATGGGTTGAGGTTGACCAAATCAATCCTTAACATACACCATTGTCAAAATCAATTCTTCAAGTAATTTCAAAATAGTTTAACCTCTTAAAATCATATAATTAGACATCCCACACATGTCCAAACTTTCTTTAATTCAAATCCCCCTTGATTTAACTTGATTTAAGAAAAATTAATATTTAATTAAATTAAATATTTAAAATTATAAAAGTTTCAAATAAATCTCAAACACTTGAAAACACTCCCATAGGTCATCCCTAACCTTTAGGAGTGATTTCATGGAGTTTGGAAAGAGTTTGGAACAAAATCATTAAAACCTCCTTAATTAAATAATTTAAAAGTTCTATTAAATACTCAAACTTTCAAAATTCATAATTATTTATAAAAAATTTAAAATTAAATAAACTTAAAGGCATTAGACTCCATTAAGGGTCTAGTATTTGTTAAAAATGTCAAACCATCAGAAATTAGTCAAAGTCAAAAAGTCAACTTTTTGGTTAATTATAGTTCAAATTTGAACTCAAACTTTAAAAATTCATAACTTAATCTAGAAAAATCCAAATACAGTAAACTTAGTATCTAATTACTCACCTTAGGGTCTAGTGTTTACAAAAAAATTCAAAACTCAAGATTTCAACCTTATTTAAAAAGTTAAATTTTGACCCCTTAATTTAGTGCATTAAATAATTTAAAGAAAATTCAATAAATTCAATAATTGATTAAAATTCTAGAAAACATACATTTGATTAATATAACTAGTCATCTAACCTCTTAATACACAATAAGCACTCTAGCGGTGAAGTTTTTAGGATAGACTATCTTGAGCTATGATGCTACGTGTCCTAAAAAGGCCTAATTCTTCGAGCCCACTATGACAATGCCACGAACGGATTCAATGGAGTGTACAACAACAATAACATCAAGCCATTGTCCCACTATGTGGGGTCCACTACATGAATCCTTTTTCACTATTGTGTCCTATTAAAAGTCAAATTCTTATTTAAATCTAATAAAGATAGATCATTTCTAATATTTTCTAACTAAGTCTTTTTAGGTCTATCTCTACCTTTCTTAACATAAGTCAAATCTAATACCTCTACTTTCATAACTGGTTCATTAGAAGGCCACAAATTTATGTGACCAAACCATCTAAGGTGACTCGCTCTAATCTTATCTTCCACTAGAGCTACTCCAACCTTTTTACGTATATGATCATTTCATATCCTATCTCTAAGGGTAAAGCCACTCATCCACCTGAGCATCCTCATCTCTGTAATACTTAACTTAGTATTATGCTTCTCTTTTAATGGCCAACATTCGACACCATAAAGCATTGCAGGTCTCACCACCATCTTAAAGAATTTTTCCTTAAGTTTGAGGGGGACTTTTTTATCACACATAAAGCCCGATGCATTCCTCCACTCAACAATCTAACTTGAATTCTGCTGATAATATCCCCATCTATTTCATCATCACTCTAAATAATAGGATTAAGATATCTAAAATGTATACTCTTATTAATGACTTGATCACCCAAGTCACAATCCCCTCACTAGGTCAATTATTACTAAAATTAAACTCCATATATTCAGTTTTAGATCTACTTAAACAAAAATCATTAGACTCTAAGGTTGACCTTCATAATTCAAGTTTACATTTAACTCCCTCTCTAGTCTTATCATTAGCAAAAAGCATACACTAAAGTACATCCTCTTGCAAATGTCTAGTGAGAACATCCATGACTAAAGCAAACATATATGGGCTTAAGGCTAATCCTTGATGTAATCCAACCGAAATAGAAAAATACTTGGTCAAACCACCTTGTGTTTAAACTCAAGTAATAGCTCCTGCATACTTATCTTTAATAATTTGAATATAAGTGTTATTAACTCCTTTCTTTTCAAGAACTCTCCATAGCAGTTCTCTTGGAACTTTATCATATGCATTCTCTAAATCAATAAATATCATATGTAGATCCTCCTTATTCTCTCTATATTTCTCCATTAAACCTCTTAATAAATGTATGGTTTCCATAGTAGACCTACTCGGCATGAATCCAAATTGATTTTGAGAAACATCAGTATCACACTGCAACCTACGCTCCATAACTCGCTCCCATAATTTTAAAGTATGACACATTAACTTAATTCCTCTATAATTCGCATGATCTTGTGCATCACCTTTATTTTTAAAAATAGGAATTAACACACTCACTCTCCACTCATCTGGTATCTTTTTAGTCTTCAAAACTGTATTAAAAAGTTAAGTAAGCCAAGAAATTCTTTCATCTCCTAAGCATTTCCACACCTCTATTGGAATATCGTCAGGTCCAACAGCTTTTTCACACTTTATTTTCTTTAAAGCCTCTCTAATTACAATTTTACTGATACACCGATAAATATAGAAATCTTTATTTTCATTTAGGATACTAAGCTCACTAAAGTCAATCGTATTTTCACATTCTTCATTTGGGGTGCTAAGGTCACTAATGTTAAAAGAACGGATTCAGTGGAGTGTAAAATCTTAAAATTAATTGATCACTAATTACTTAACCAAAATTAAATCATCAATTCAACTACATCAATCTAGTTTATAGGCTAGACTATCTTGAGCGACAGACTATGTGTCCTAACGAGGCCTGGTTATTTGAGCCCACTGTGAAAATTCCATGAACTAGTTGATGGCAAATATTAATTAATTTAATCTTTCAAATAAGCAACAAACCAATTAATTTAAGAATCACCAGCTCTTAATTTTAACAAATTAAAGTAATATTGGTTACTACTGGGTAACCTGGGCCTACGAGGCTATTAACTTAACCTCAAGAAAGGTAAAATAAACTTCATATCCCTAGTATAAACAAAGATAGTAATCACTCAAACCTTAAAATTAAAAGTTTGAGGTGGTTATTAAACCTCACGGAACAAGCCTAAGGCTCACCAAGAGGGGGTGAATTGATAATTTTAAAATCCTAAGCAGGAATTTTCTTCTTTTTATAACTTTTTTTGAAAATTTTGAAATAAATAGTTTTGATCACCCGATACAGAAGCTAATAATTTAATAGCAATTAAAATACTGATGATGAAATTCTAATTAACACAGCAGAATATTAATCTCAAATTTTCACAAACCAGTTATCATAAAAATTAAGTACGAAAAGTAAAATATTGAAAATGAAAAAGCACACCAAACATTTTATTGTGGTTCGATCAACCTTGACCTATGTCCACTCCCCGGAGTCCTCTACTCCAGGATTAGTACAAATAAAAAATCACTCTTCTTTTGCTCCCACAACATGGCCCAGAAGCCTTTACAGACTCACTTTCACCAAAAACTGATGCGGCATAGTGCTAGAAGCTATGTCACCTCCCCTAGTGATGGTAGTAAACCTTGAATCCTTTTCTCTCTCTTAGAGAAGGCAAGAATCCTGAATCCTTTTCTCTTTCCTAGAGATGATAGAGAACCAGAATCCTTTAACAGGCAGTGAACCTAAAATCCTTTTTCTCCTTTCTAGAGAAGACAAAGTTCCTCGAGGATTTAACTTAGAAGCCTCTCTCCCAAGAGAGCCTTCAAGAACTCACCAAGGCTACAGGAGGAGTAAGGGTGTAGCTTACATAGAGAAACCATGTGATCCCCTTACACTCCTTCTCCCTCACGCTCAACCCCACCATCTCCTTCCTCTCAAACCCTATATTTCTTTCAAAAGCTTCTCTCTCATAGTACCTTCAGCAGTCAAGCAGTCCTCTCTTTTTTTTGGAGATTCTTAAAAACATTACTTAAATATTGGGCTTCAAGAAACCCTAAAAATTCAAGTTTGTTGTCAATGTTTGTAAAGTATGATTAGAATTTGTATAGTATGATCAGTTTAGAAACCAGACCCATTCAGTATAATGTGAATAGTTATTTAGATGAACTGTTCAACTTTTTGACACATCATACAGGATGATCAAAAGTTCATCCAGTAAGATTTATTTGCTTTCTCTCTATTCATACAGGATGATTGCTAGGACGAACTGAAATCATCTCTATTAATTATCATGTATTGCTATCATCGTATAGTATGGTTAGTTGATTTCAAGTCAGTCATCCAGTATGATATAAATATCATACAGTATGATTAGTTTAAAAATTATGATTTTGTTTGGTATGATCTCTGGGATGATCAAATTTCATCTCTACTTATCATACACTACGATTAAGATCATGCAGTATAATATGCTATCATTAATTAAACCATAATTTAATTAACTAATTATAAGGGTTAATTTAAGTAAGATATCAAAATTTTATACAGTACTAATAGAATCATTCAGTACGATTAGTTCAAAATTGATTTTTCAAAAATCTTACTTAATTTATCTGGCTGCTATGGTTTACGATTATAATAAATTATATAGTATGATCCAGATAGTTTATTATGATTAATTCATATAAACTAATTTTTTAATTAGTCGTTAAGCCCAATCTTTTTAGAACTGATAATACAGTACGAATGTAAGTTATACATATTGCAAATCTGGGTTTCAAGGACTATGATTTTGATGATAGCAAACATTTCTATTTTTGGTTGATTGTCTAAACTTTCAGGCCCGCAGGATCAATTACAAGTTCAAGCCAGCCCAAGATCGAGCCAGTCTATTTTGTAATTCAGGTCCAATGTACTGTTCTCACTTTCTTGAGTCAAATGTTATGTAATTGATCCCCTAGCTAAGTAACCTTACACACACACACTTAGGAGGAGAGTTTTAATGAATTAGAGTTTCTATTCAATTTTTATTTTGATCGTCCTGGATGATATTCACATCAACCTGGACGATCCAGTGAAAATAGAAACCCTAATTAGGGCGACCAAGTTAAGTCTGTCTAATTAAGCCGATCGTCCTGGACGATCCATCGATCGTATAGGATGATAGGCTCAAATCAAAAATTCTGAGGCGCCAGATCAAGTTATGCAAGATTTTATTTTTAGAGATTTGGTCTGATCATCCCAGACGATACGTGTATCATCCTGGATGATCCTTGACAATCATGCCTAAATTAATCTGTTAATTAAAGTAAGCAATTAATACCTAATTGATACGATCATATCGTCCTGGATGATCACAGGATCGTACGGGATGATGTGTTAAAAATCCTGACCATCCAGTGCCTATCACCTGTACGTCTAGAGCTATGAGTACGATGATAATCCTATTTTTGAACTAATCACATAGGATGATACCTATATCATCCCGGACGATCAAGTCATTTTGAAATCGTCCAGCATGTTATGGCCTGTACGTCCAGAGCTGTGAACCAGAAAATTTTGGCACTTTTTGAACTAATCATACAGGATGATAGACATATCATCTTGGACGATCAAGTCATTTTGAGATCGCCCAGCACAAGTTCCCCTAGACGACCAAAGCTGTCTTATGGATGAAATTCTTGATTTACACTAATCATCCCAGACTATCGCCGAATCGTACGGGATGATCTGAACAACTCATGTCTACTAATCGTCCAGCATATTACATGTGATTTTGAATTGATCATATAGGACGATCGAGCGATCATCCTTGATGATATTTAATGACCAGTTGAGATTTAGGGCAATTTTTGAGCCCTCCTTTAAAACATCTTTTTCTTTCAATAAGAAAAATCTTTTGCCACTTTCCTTACCAGAGAAAACCTAGAGAGAGAGCTTGGGAGAGAGAGAGAGAGGATCTTGTGAGGTGGAGTTTATGAGGGATTCACAAAGGTTGCTCCAAGCAAGGATCAGAGTCATCTTCTCCAGTCGTCGTCTCTTATCTTGCTGGTTGTTCTTGGTGGGATCGTTCGCAAGAAGATTCGAGTTCTCTGCCTCTTTCAGGAGGAAGCAAAAGGAGTTCGGGTTCTCTGCCTACTTTAGGAGGAAGCAAAAGGTGTTTAGGTTCTCTGCCTCACCGGGTTGGTGGAAAGGAGTTCTTGTACAGGCTTCTCCACCTTGCTGTGGGAGCAAAAGGAGAGTCACTTTGTGTTAGTGTAATACATGAGGGGAGGCTCCGGGGAGTGGACGTAGGTCAAGTTGACCGAACCACTATAAAATCTGGTGTGTTCTTTTCAATTACTTTCCGCACTTATTTTTTATTGTTGATCGTGTGATTATTTTTATTATTCTGTTATCGTTAAACATCTGCACTACATCGCATGACTGTAAAAGTTTTGAAACATTCAAAAAGATTTTTGTAATCTTTATTTTGCTCTCAAATTTTTAAAACTACTAATTCACCCCTCTCTTGGTTAGCCTCGGGATTAGTTCATAAGGGCTTAACATCCCTATCAAACTTTCAAGTGGTATCAAAGCGAAATTCAAAAATTAAGTTTAAAAACTTTTAAATTTGATCCATGGCTAACTTTGGTAATCGTAATACTGCTGAAGGTTATTCCATTACACGACCACCATTATTTGATAAAATACCTTTTGATTTTTGGAAAACTTGCATGTCCACCTTTTTACAATCAATTGATTATCACATGTGGATGCTTGTTAAGGATGGCTATGAAGCGCCTTTTAGAATGGTTAATAATGTTAAAACTGAACTGCCTTTTACTAAATGGACTCTTGATGATCAGGAATTAGCCCAACTAAATGCTAAATGTTTGAAGTGATTTTTTTATGCCTTAAAATCTGATAATTACATGCGTGTCTCTACTTGTACAACTGGTAAAGAAATTTGGGATAGATTGTGCATCACTTATGAAGGTACATCTGAGGTTAAGCAATTTAGATTGGACACCTTACTTCATAACTACAAACTCTTTTGCATGAAACCTAGTGAATCGATTTCTGAAATGTATACTAGGTTCACTCAAATTGTCACTTCTCTATATGCTTTAGGAAGAGAACTCACTAACTATGAAAGAGTGAATAAAATTTTTAGATGTTTACCTTCTACATATAATGCTAAGATAACTGTGATCACTGAATCTAAAGATTTGAATACTTGTTCTATTGATAGCTTACTTGGATCACTCATTGCTTACGAGAAAGGGGTGAACCAAAGACAGCTTGATGCAGGTGAGAAGAAGAAGGAGAAAATTATGACGTTGAAGGCCAACGATACTGACACTGACTCTTTTGGGTCTGATAGCAATATATTGCCTTAATCACTAGGCAATTCAAAAGCTTTCTAAGGAAGAAACATAAGAACTTTCAGATGTGGAACAAGGGTAAGTGCAGTAAAAATTTTAAAGGTTCATCTGATACTGTTTGTTTTGAATACAGAAAGCCTGGACATATAAAGGCTAATTGTGCTACACTTAAGGCTCACCCAAGCAAGGAGAAGGGTGAGGAGAAACCTGAAAGTTTGATAGGGATGTTAAGCCCTAATGAACTAGTCCCGAGGCTAACCAAGAGGGGGGTGAATTGGTTATTTAAAAATTCGAGAGCAACAGTAAAAATATTTTTTATGATATGCAGTGGAAACAAGTAAATACTCAAATGAAAAGATTAAACACAAATTTCACCCAAGCAGATAATCACAGAAAACTAAAGTGCAGAAAGTAATCAGAAAGAACACACCAGAATTTTATAGTGGTTCGTTCAACTTGACCTACGTCCACTCCCCAGAGCCTCCCCTCAGGGTATTGCACTAACTCAAAGTGTCTCTCCTTTTGCTCCCACAGCAAGGCGGAGAGGCCTGTACAAAAACCTCCTTTCCACCGACACGGTGAGGCAGAGAACCTAACCTCCTTTTGCTTCTTCCTTATGCAGGCAGAGAACCTCGGACTCCTTTCGCTTCCTCCTGAAGCAGGCAGAGAACCCTGGATCTTCTTGCGAACGATCCTCTCACAAAGAACACTAACATGACGAAAGATGACGAGCAAAGAAGACGACTCTGATCCTTGCTTGGAGCAACCTTCGTGAACTCCTCACAAACTCCCCCTCATAAGATCCTCTCTCTCTCTCCCAAACTCTCTCTCTCTAGGGTTTCTCTAGAAAGGAAAGTGGCAAAAGATATTTCTTGTTGAAAGAAAAAGATCTTTTATAGGAGGGCTCAAAATTTGCCCTAAATCTCAACTGGCCGGCCAAGATCGTCCAGGACGATCGACAGATCATCCTATACAATCAGTTCAAAATCAGCTGTTTCAGCCTGGACAATCTGGGTCTTCTGGACGATCAGTAGAAAAAGTTGTTCATATTATCCCGTATAATTCTGCGATCATCCGGGATGATCAGTATAAATTGAGGAATATCATCCAGAAGACAGCTCGAGTTGTCCAGAGAAAATTATGTTGGACGACCAAAAAATGACTTGATCGTCTAGGACGATACGGTTATCATCTTGTACGATTAGTTCAAAAAGTGCCCAAATCGTCCTAAGCACAGTTCGGGTCGTACAGCTGAAATGCACTAGACGATCAATATCATCCCGGACGAGCTTGCGATCATCCCGGACAATGTGATCGTATCAATTAAACATTAATTGCTTTCCTTAATTATTAGATTAATTTAGGCATGATTATACTGAATCATCCAGGATGATACATGTATCGTCCGGGATGATCAGACCAAATATCTTAAAATAAAAACTTGCCTAACTTTATCTGGCGGCTAAGAATTTCTGATTTGAGCCTATTGTTCCGGACGAAGTCGGGATAGTCCAGGACGATTTGCTTAATCAGACACACTTAACTTGGTCGCCCTAATTAGGGTTTCTATTTTTACTTGATCGTACAGGATGATGTGACTATCGTCCAGGACGATCTGAACAAAAACTTGAACAGAAACTTTAATTCACTCAAGCTCTCCTCCTGAGTGTGTGTGTGCAAGGTTAGTTAGCTAGGGGATCAGTTACATTACAATTGACTCAAGAAATGGAAAATAGTACACTTAGACACACTTGGACCCGATCTTGAGTTGGCTTGAGTTGCTCGTGATCTTTTGTGCCTGAAACGGGTTAGCCAAGCAAAACATAATAGAAACATGTTTGTCATCATCAAAACCAGATTTGCAACAATCTCCCCCTTTTTGATGATGGCAAACATATGTGCAGTAGTTTAAAAAATAAAAGAACTAGGAGATCGAAAAACAAATTTTTTTTAATTTTATTGAACAACCAGAGCAGTACAGGAACCACAAGTACAAAACATAATAAGAATAAAAACTACTACAACTAAATCATGAATAACAAATCTACTACAACTAACTCCCCCTTTTGACATCACAAAAAGGAGGAGGAAAAATAGATAAACAGGGACAACAGTACAAATAGAAAAATAAACAGTACAAAATAGAAAACTAAAATGGAGGTGGAGATGACAGATCAGGTTCCCAAAAATATAACCAGTAAAATGAAAAAGCAAAACAAAAATGAATAAAACTAGATGCGAGAACACATAAAAGCAACGATTTTTTTTTTGATCAGTCTGCTCCAGTAAAATAGAATTCTCCCTTGATTTTAAATCCAAAAGCCAATAAGAAGACGATTGACAGCACTGAAATACAGAAAAAGTTGGAAAATTTGACTTTCATAACTCCCACCTCGGGCACCTTATAGATGCAAATCTCTTTCAAAACAAAAATCCAGTTCAAAAGAAAAGAAAATAGATTCGAAAAGAGATCCTTTCAAGACTCGTTCCAGAAAAATATCTGATATAATAGTATTACAAAGTAATGTTGACCTCATTTTTGTATGAGGTCATTAGGGACCGATCCTGACCCCAGATCAATCCTGACCCCATATCAGTACAGCTTAAGACCAATCTAGACTCTAGGGTCTTCCTAGATTTCAATCCCTAGGATTTTCTCTAGACCCTAGGATTCCTTTAAGTTCTTTCAGTCCCTAGGATCTACTCTAGACCCTAGGATTCCTTCAAATTAATCTAGATCCTAGGATCATTCTAGAATCCAAAAAAAACCTAGGATATCTAAACTCCAAAATTTCTCTAGGTTTCAAATCCTAGGATCTACCATGTCCTAGATCTACCCAGATTCTAGGTCAAATAATATTCAAACCAACCTAGACTTTAAACCCATTCAAGCTTCAAACCTGCCTAGACTATTAGGCAATTCAATCTCCAATTTAATCCAGACTTAAATACTTGATTCAACTTCCAATCAATATTCTATCCAGACCTCAAATCTACATAGATTTCAAACCTATTCAAGCTTCAGATCAATCATTACCTCAAGCCAATCTAGATGCTCAATTCAAATTTCAATCTATTCAAATTTCAAATCCAACTAGATTTCAATCAATCTAAATCTCAATCAAGACCTTAATCCAAAATTTCAAGTCAAGCCTCAATCAAATATGTATCTTTCAATCAATCTAACTTCCAATCAACCTTCAATCATTTTCCAATCAAATTTTGGTCATACTTCAATCCAGTCTTCAATTTACACTTCAATCAAATCTTCCATTTTTGTATAAGAGGAGCCTTATGATGTGTTTTGGAAAAGGAATATGTTGGGATTTCTTTCCATTTAAAAGCATACATGTTGAAATTAATTCTAGTAAATTAATGTACATACACTCTGAAATTGCCTCAATAATTTGATTTGATTTATATTTTCACATATTCATTTATATGTCAATTCATATTATCTTTTATATTCACATACATAATATTTTGACACCCCCTTCTCTCTTCGCCTTTTTGCGAGGTACTGATGGAGTTGATTGGAGGATAGAGCCAAGGAGCTTTAGCCGCTCTGTTTCTTTTGAATAGGGGTGTCACGATCGAAGTCACCGTTGATCAGCTCCGGTGATCAGGTAAGTTTTCTTAAAACTTAGAAGATCATAGTGCTCCTAGATTTCCCTGTTGAGTTATTCCTCCAACCTTAAGTTTTTGACTCCTGCATTTATTGAATATGTACTATCGATATAACTTGTTTACATTCATCTACATGTCCAAAGGGTTAGTGACACTGATTCAAACTCATTAAACCTAGTGACATCATTAAGGATAATAATCCAGAACGAGTCTTAGAGAACTTAGACAAACTCTAGGATTCACACTTATATCCTTTAGGGATCAAACATCAAACATAGAAAACTTAGTGACACCGTACCTTAGGATTAGTGTACACTATCAAACTTGATCTTAATCAAACCTAAATCAATCGATTAATTATTAAACCATTTAAAAGATTCAATTAAAGTTAAACCCTTAATTAAGCCTCAAAACTTCTTTAAATCCAATTGACTTGAAATTTAAATCCCTTGAGTTTAGTGACCTTCCCTGCTCTAGGGAAAATTCTCACTAAAGTTTGAACCCTTTAAACCCCTTAATCAAACCCCTTAAGATTAAGCCTTAATCAAGCCCTCAAAACTTTAAGAAATTCAATAAATCAAATTTAAATCATAAAAACACACATAATATCTCAAATTAATCAAAATTAAACACTTAACATAAGAAAATTAAAACCCCCTTGATTTGACATTAACTTTAAGCTTAATTAAATTTTAAATGAAATTAAACTTTTAATTAATTTAATTAATTAAAATAATTAAAGATTCCAAAAATTCTCAAACACTTGATAATCCCTCCTTAGATCATTCCTAATCTTTGGAGGTGATTTCAAGAAGTTTGGAGTTTATTTGGACTTAAATCATTAAAACACCCTTAATTAAATAATTAAATAATTCAAATAATTTTCAATTTTTGATAATTTAAAAATCATAACTATTTCAAGAAAATCTCAAATTGATCAAACTCAAAGTCATTTAACTCAAACGAAAATCTAAAATCTATCAAAAACATCAAACATTCAAAAATCAGTTAAAGATCTAGAAAACTTCAATATAACTTTAAATCCAACAATTAATCAACCTTAATTAAGATTTCATCAAATTTCAAATCTTAAATCAAATTTAATTCATTTAATCATACCGGGTACCACTGGGTAATCCAGGCCTACGAGGCTATTAAATTAGCCCCAAGGAAGGTGAAATAAACTTCACGGCCTCGGTGAGCAACTAAGGTGGTATCCAACAAATAATCAAGAATTAATCTTAAATCAATTTCAAATCAGTAAGATTTAAACTTTAACATAAATCTTTCCTTAAGTCTTTGAACCAACCAGAACATTAAACAACTTTAATCAATTGCTCGATACAGGACATATCCAAACCACACAGCCTACTACACACACCTAGATTGACTTGTTAGGACACGAACTCTAGCTTTAGGTTAGGCCGGTGTTCCTTTCTATTTTTGAGATATGTTAATATGCACACAAATTGAGAGTGGCATCCTAGGTTAGATAACATAGACATAGGTTCACTACCCACAGAGCTGTGCACTTCATATATGTCAACCTAGGATTAGGTCCCCAGCCCCTTGGCTTACGAGGTCCCCTTGAATGAGGTAACCCATGATTGCTAACAAGGTTCCTCTGGTCAACACTCGACTAAGTAGGCTAAGGATATCGACGAACCCGGGACGATGGAAAACCATGGGATCTTGACTGGGGACGTCATACCCACTTGGTAGGTTAGTCTTCATCCTCACTTCCTGGGCATTCTCCTGATCTGGTGATCGGGAATATAAGTCCCAACCTTCTAATAAAATTGATCACTCAAACATTAAGTCTCATTCCATCAAATTCAAGCCCAACACTTAGGATTGGTTGGGGTGTTTCTGAAGTGATTCAGAATCTCAAAACACCTCCTACCTCTCTTCCTTTGACTCCAGAAAGAACTGTTCAAATTTGATCCATTCTCGATTGAAGATTCCAGTCCCTATCTCCTTTGACTTTAAGCTTTGAAAATCTTTAAATAAAATTCGTATCGCTATTTTAATCAAGAGTATTTGTAGGAAATTTTATGGTTTCCTACGATGTAATTAACTACGAGGGCTTACGCTCATAGGAGATTTAGAAACCCAGACCAGATTTTCAAAATTAAGTTTTCAAAATTTCAATTAATTATCTTTGGGAAATTCAAAAGTCAACGATCATTATCGTCATTTTTAAATGATCGAAAACATACGATATCCTCTTTCTTTGGAAAGATATGTCATACTATTATTGTAACTTTGATTATGAAATTAATGATCTCTTTACTAGATTATTGTAGTTAAATATTGGATTAAATATCATTCTGATTCTTCGGGATCATATGTTGTTTCTCCTTAAGTTTGACTACGATAATCAGGGTAAATCAAGTTTTGAAATCTGAACCTATTAAGGAACGATACGTTCACCTTTCAAGGTGATATATCATTCATAATATATGTTCGATTTCAAATATTAAAATTCCAGAAATTAAACTTTCCCAAAGAAAATTAAACCCTTTTCAAAAATATATTTTTCAATCGAAACAAGTAATAATTCAAAAATCAGGATTTTCAAACACAAGTTTCTGAAAATATTAAGTGGCGCACGGATTTTTCTAAGACAATTAACGATCTGAAAGGGAAGAAAGCTTGGTTGGGATCATTTTAGGCCTCTTTTTCAATTTAATTGGTGTTTTGCGCATCTTTTCATTTTTGATACACTTTGTGTATCTTTTAGTTGGCGAAATGCTCATTTTATGCCTCTTTTTCAATTTATTTGGTGTTTTGCGCATCTTTTCATTTTTGATACACTTTGTGTATCTTTTAGTTGGCGACATTTTGCATCTTTTCAGCTTTGGGCTCATTTTGTGCCTCTTTTTCAATTGATTTGGTGCACTATAGCTTTCTTCTTTTCATAATCGTTAAAGAGTCTCAGCTGTGAAATTATCTTCCAGACATAGGAGACGCTCTCCACAATAAGGAAGAGTAATTCACAAAACAAAATCCATATGTCATATGATAAGTGCAATAACTTGGTTTAAAAAATCATAGCAATGACTCAAGACTTTGAAAACACTATTCATATGAGGTAGATTACTGTAGGAAGATAAAATAAATCTCTATTTCAAAAACTAATATTTTAATTTTGAAGAAGATTTTTATCCAAAAGAAATAATACACCAGTAAAAGAGTTAGAGGAAGAGAAATAATCATCAATGTTTCTTCCCTTTAATAGATCTAGTGGAATCAATCACTGCTTACCAGCTTCCAAATAAATACAAGGTAAAACTCTCTGTCAGAAATTCAGTTTATCAAAAGTAGTGAGTAGTGATCGGATTTTGAAAAGCATAAAATAGTAAATAAAAGAGATGAACCAATGAATAAAAATAGGTAGAAAATCACATCAAAGTAAATACTCAAATCAAACTAACAACAAGGCTAACATAGAAATCAGCAGAAGAAGAAAAAATAAAAATAACTAAAAGCAAATAATCAAATCAAATAACTAACTAATAGAAACAGAATAAAAATCAAAAAAATTAGAAATCGGTAGTCATCAGAATCAAGCATTTATATCAATCACTCCTAATCTGGTTCTCAAAATACTGAATGAGTCAAAGGCCAGTGGTTTAGTAAATATGTCAGCCAGCTAATTTTCAGTTGCTACATGATGTAGCTCAATGTCCCCTTTTGTAATATGGTCCCTCATGAAGTGATGCCTTATATCAATGTGTTTGGTCCTAGAATATTGGATTGGATTCTTAGAGATGCAGATGGCACTTGTATTATCATACAGAACAGAAATTGTGCCAACAGGTAAACCTAAATCCAAGACTTGTTGCTTCAACCAAAGAACTTGGGCCACACAACTCCCTAAGGCAATGTACTCAGCTTCAGCAGTGGAAAGTGCAACTAAGTTCTATTTTCTACTAGACCAGGAGACTAAAGACTGTCCTATGAATTGACAAGTTCCATAAGTGCTCTTTATATCCACCCTACACCATAAAAAATAAGAATTAGAATATCCAATAATCGCAAAAGAGGTGCTGTGCCTAGGGTACCAGATTCCTAAGTTTGGGGTCCCTAAAAGATATCTAAGAATTCTCTTAACAGCAGTCAGGTGGGACTCTTTAGGATCAGCCTGAAACCTAGCACAAAAAAAAACACTAAACATGATATCAGGTCGGCTAGCAGTCAGGTAAAGCAGTGATCCAATTATTCCTCTTTACTTTTTCTGATCAACAAATTTTCTACTTGAATCCTTATCTAGCTGAACATAGGAGCCCATGGGAGTGTTGATTGGCTTGGCTTTATCCATCTCATATTTTTTCAAAATGTCCTTAGTGTATTTAGATTGATTTAGAAAAGTTCTATCATCCATTTGTCTTATGCTAAACCCCAAAAAGTAGGACAATTCTCCCATCATACTGATCTCAAACTCCTTACTCATTATTTTAGAAAACTCATCACATAAATATTTATCAGAAGATCCAAAAATTATATCATCAACATAGATCTGGATAATGAGTAAGTCATCTCCTATTCTGCTCAGAAAAAGGTTGGTGTCTATACTCCCCTTAACAAACTCTCTTTCTAACAGGAATGTGCTAAGCCTCTCATACCAAGCTCTGGGTGCCTATTTCAATCCATATAAGGCCCTTTTTAATTTGTAAACATGATTTAGATATTGGGAACTCTCAAAACTTGTGGGTTGTTCTACGAAAACATCATCTTTTATTACCCCATTTAAAAAGGCACTCTTGACATCCATTTGAAATAGCTTTAACAGGAAAAGGCTAGTAGCACCCTAATGGCTTCCAATCTAGCTACAGGGGCAAAGGTCTCCTCAAAATTAATCCCTTCAATCTGATTATACCTCTTAGCCATCAATCTTGCCTTATTCCTAACCACCACACCAGAATCATTCATCTTATTCTTAAATACCCACTTGGTTCCCACAATACTTTAATTTCTAGGTCTTTTTACCAACTCCCAAACGTCATTCCTTACAAATTGATTCAATTCTTCTTGCATAGCTAAGATCCAAAACTCATCTGAAAGGGCTTGATTGATGTTGGTGGGTTCAGTTAATTAGATAAAGGCAGAGTGGTTTACTTCCTTCCTAAGTCCATGCCTAGTCCTAACACCTTCAGAAGGGTCTCCTAAGATCAGTTCTTTAGGATGACTAGAACAATATCTTCAATCTCTAGGCAGTGTGGTTTGAGGTTCTGCCCTTTCCTCCAGATTTTCATTTCCAACCCCTTGGGTAATCTCCTCTACCTCTTCTTCTTCCTCAACTCTAGTCACCTTAGGATTAGATTCATCAAACACCACATGAGTTGTCTCTTCCACCACCAAAGTCCTCTTATTGAACACCCTAAACGATTTCCCCACACTAGCCTAAAAATACTCTTTCATCAGATTTGGGGTCAAACTTTCCTAAGGATGATTTCCTGTTGTTCAGAATGAAAACCTTACATCCAAAGACATAGAGGTGGGACAGGTTTAGAGTTCTACCCTTAATGATCTCATAATGTGTCTTGTTCAGTTTTGATCTTACATTCACCCTATTCAGCACATAACAAGCAGTGTTCACCGCTTCAGCCCAAAAGTATTTTGGAAGTGAATACATAGCAAGCATGGCTCTAGCGACTTCCACTAAGGTCTTGTTCTTCCTTTCAGCTATCCCATTCTGCTGAGGGGTCCTAGGAGCTAAAAAATTATGACTAATCCCTTGATCCTTACAAATACTTCCAAACTTCACATTTTCAAACTCTCCACCATGATCACTATGAATAGTCAAGATCTCACAGCCTAACTTTCTCTGAATCCAAGTAAAGAAGGATTTAAATTCATCAAATGACTCAGATTTGTGTGACAGAAATTTAATCCAAGTGAACCTCGAGTAGTCATCAATAATTACAAAACCATAGACTTTTCCCCCTAAGCTGGTAGTGCTAATGGGTCCAAAGAGGTCCATGTGAAGAACGTCTAAAGGTCTAGAGGTTCTAATGTCCTTAACAGAGTGAAAGGAGGACTGGACTTGCTTTCCTAACTGACAGGCATCACATAGGTGGTCCTTAGTGATCTTAAGCTTGGGCACACCTCTAACTAAGTCCTTTTGGGTGACTCTCCTAAGGGTTTTCATACTGGAATAACACAATCTCCTATGCCAAAACCAAGACTCATCTGAAAGTTCGAAAGGGATGTTAAGCCCTACTGAACTAGTCCCGAGGCTAACCAAGAGGGGGGGTGAATTGGTTATTTAAAAATTTCACGATAACAACAAAAATCTTTTCGATACTTAGCAGCGGAAACAAGTAAACAATAACGAAAAGATCAACCAACGATAATCACCCAAGCAGTTTATATTGAAAAGTAAAATGCAAAACTGAATCAGAAAAGCAAACCAGATTTTATAGTGGTTCGGTCAACTTGACCTACGTCCACTCCCCGGAGCCTCCCCTCCGGGTATTGCACTAAACGAAAGTGACTCTCCTTTTGCTCCCACAGCAAGGCGGAGAAGCCTGTACAAAACACCTCCTTTTCACCACACGGTGAGGCAGAGAACCCGACCTCCTTTCGCTTCCTCCTGAAGCGGGCAGAGAACCCACGAACTCCTTTCGCTTCCTCCTGAAGCGGGCAGAGAACCCACGAACTCCTTTTGCTTCCTCCTGAAGCGGGCAGAGAACTCGGATCTTCTTGCGAACGATCCTCCCACGAAGAACACCGACTAGACGATAGACGACGAGCGGAGAAGACGACTCTGATCCGTGCTTGGAGCAACCTTAGTGAATCCCTCACTAACTCCCCCTCACAAGATCTCTTCTCTCTCTCCCAACTCTCTCTCTCTCTAGGATTTCTTAGGGAAGGAAAGCAGCAAAAGATTTTTCCAAATCTAGGAAAAAGTTCTTTTAAAGGAGGGCTTAAAATTTGCCCTAAATCTCAACTTGACGGCCAAGATCGTCCAGGACGATCGGTAGATCGTCCTGTACGATCAGTTCAAATTCAGCTGTTTCAGCCTGGACGATCTGGCTCTTCTGGACGATCAGTAGAAAAAGTTGTTCATATCGTCCCGTACGATCCTGCGATCGTCCGGGACGATTAGTTCAAATTGAAGGAAATCGTCCAGAAGACAGTTCGGGTCGTCCAGAGAAAACTGCGCTGGACGACCAAAAAATGACTTGATCGTCCCGGACGATATGGTAATCGTCCGGTACGATTAGTTCAAAAAGGCCCCAAATCGTCCTGTACATAGTTCTGGACGTACAGCTGAAATGCACAAGACGATCAAGATCGTCCGGGACGATCCTGCGATCGTCCAGGACGATGTGATCGTATCAATTAAACATTAATTGCTTTCCTTAATTACCAGACTAATTTAGGCATGATTGTAGTGCATCGTCCAGGACGATACACGTATCGTCCGGGACGATCAGACCAAAATACTTAAAATAAAACTTGCCTAACTTAATCTGGCGGCTGAGAATTTCTGATTTGGGCATATCGTCCCGTACGATCAATATATCATCCAGGACGATCGGCTCAAACAGTCCTTCTTAACTTAGTCGCCCTAATTAGGGTTTCTGTTTTAACTGGATCGTCCAGGACGATGTGGATATCGTCCAGGACGATCTGAACAAAATTGCAACAGAAACTCTAATTCACTCAATCTCTCTCCCTGAGTGTGTGTGTGCAAGGTTACTTAGCTAGGGAATCAGTTACATTACAATTGACTCAATAAAAGGAAAAATCATACATTTGACACACTTGGACCCGATCTTGAGTTGGCTTGAGTAGCTTGCGGTCTTTTGTGCCTGAAACTGATTAGCCAAGAAAAACACACTGGAAACATGTTTGTCATCATCAAAACCAGATTTGCAACAATCTCCCCCTTTTTGATGATGGCAAACATTTGTAAAGTAGTCTGAAAATAAAATGAAACTAAGAAATCAAACAAAACAAACATTTTTTTTAAATTTTCATTTAACAGCTCAAATAATACAGACACGACACGACTACAACTGACTCCCCCTTTTGACATCACAAAAAGGAGGAGGGAGAAACATAAACACGGAAATAAAACATAAAATAAAACAAATACAGAACAACAACACGACAGTGAAATCAAAATCACAAAAAGACGAATAAAACTTACGTAAAAAACACATAGAAGTATTTTTTTTTTTTTGATCAATCTGCTCGAGTAAATCAGAATTTTTCCTTGATTTTATATTCAAAAACCAATAAGAGAACGATTGACAACGCTGAAATCCAGAAAAGGTTGAAAAAATCGACTTTCGTAACTCCGACCCCGGGCACCTTATCGATGTAAACCTCTTTCAAAACAAAAATCCGATTCAGAAGAAAAGACATTAGATTTGAAAAGAGATCCTTTCAAGCCTCGTTCCAGAAAAATATCTGATATAATAGTGTTGCAAAGTAAAAAATCAGAAATCAAGATTTTCACACTCAAGCTTTTTGAACGTATTAAGTGACACACGAGTTTTTTTCTAAGACATTTAAAGATCTGAAAGCGAAGAACGCTTAGGTTGGGCTCATTTTGTGCCTCTTTTTTTTTAATTTATTTGGCGCACTGCGCATCTTTTGAATTTTTTGATACACTTTGTGTATTTGGCATTTTCGCATCTTTTCAGTTTTGGGCTCATTTTATGCCTCTTTTTCAATTTGGTTGGCGCACTGCGCATCTTTTGTAAGCTTTCTCCTTTTCATAATCATTAAAGAGTCTCAGCTGTGAATCTATCTTCCAGACATAGGAGATGACTCTCCACAGTAGGGAAGAATGATTCACAAAACAAAAAACCACACATCATATGATAAATGCAATCACTTGGTTTTAGAAAATCAAACTAATGACTCAAGACTTTGAAAAACACTATTGATATGAGGCAGATTACTGTAGGAAGATAAAATAATCTCTATTTCAAAAAAAACTAACATTTCAATTTTGAAGAAGATTTTTATCCAAAAGAAACCATACACCAGTAAAGGAGTTAGAGGAAGAGAAACAATCATCAATGTTTCTTCCCTTTAACAGATTCAATGGAATCAATCACTGCTTACCAGCTTCCAAATCAAAACAAGGTAAAAACTCCCAGTCAGAAATTCAGATTATCAGAAGTAGTGAGCGGTGATCAGATTTTGAAAAACATAAAACAGTAAGTGCAAGATATGAGCTAGTGAATAAAAAACAGGTATAAAATCATATCAGAGTAAATACTTAAAACAAACTAACAATAAGGCTAAAACAGAAATCAGCAAAAGACATAAAATCAACTGAAAGTAAATAATCAAAGCCAAAAACTAACTAACAGAAATCAGAAATCAAAAGAAAAACTAAACCTAACTAACAGAAATTAGAATACTAATCAGAAAGATAATAAATCAGCAGTCATCAGAATCAAGCATTTATATCAATCACTCCTAATCTGGTTCTCAAAATGCTGAATGAGTCAAAGGCCAGTGGTTTAGTGAATATGTCAGCCAGCTGATTTTCAGTTGCTACATGATGTAGCTCAATGTCCCCTTTTGTAACATGGTCCCTAATGAGGTGATGCCTAATGTCAATGTGTTTGGTCCTAGAATGTTGGATTGGATTCTTAGAGATACAGATGGCACTGGTATTATCACACAGAACAGAAATTGTGCCAACGGGTACTCCTAAATCCAAGACTTGTTGTTTCAACCACAGAACTTGGGCCACACAACTTCCTAAGGCAATGTACTCAGCTTCAGCAGTGGAAAGTGCAACTGAGTTCTGTTTTCTACTGGACCAGGAAACTAATGACTGTCCTATGAATTGACAAGTCCCAGAGGTACTCTTCCTATCCACCCTACACCCCGCAAAGTCAGAGTCAGAATATCCAATGATCTCAAAAGAGGTGCTGTGCCTAGGGTACCAAATTCCTAGGTTTGGGGTTCCTAAAAGATATCTAAGAATTCTCTTAACAGCAGTCAGGTGGGACTCTTTAGGATCAGCCTGAAACCTAGCACAAAGACAGACACTAAACATGATATCAGGTCGGCTAGCAGTCAGGTAAAGCAGTGACCCTATTATCCCTCTATACTTCTTCTGATCAACAGATTTTCCCTTTGAATCCTTATCTAACTGAACTGAGGAGGGCATGGGAGTATTGATTGGCTTGGCTTTGTCCATTTCATATTTCTTCAAAATGTCCTTAGTGTATTTTGATTGATTGAGAAAGGTTCCATCATCCGTTTGCCTTATGCTAAACCCCAAAAAGTAGGACAATTCTCCCATCATACTCATCTCAAACTCTTTACTCATTGTTTTAGAAAACTCTTCACATAAGTATTTATCAGAAGATCCAAAAATTATATCATCAACATAGATCTGGACAATGAGTAAGTCATCTCCTAATCTCCTCAGAAAAAGGGTGGTGTCTACGCTCCCCTTAACAAACTCTCTTTCTAACAGGAATGTGCTAAGCCTCTCATACCAAGCTCTGGGTGCCTGTTTCAATCCATATAAGGCCTTTTTTAATTTATAGACATGACTTGGATATTGGGAACTCTCAAAACCTGGGGGTTGTTCTACAAAAACATCTTCTTTAATTACCCCATTTAAAAAGGCACTCTTGACATCCATTTGAAACAGCTTAAATCCCTTATAACAGGCAAAGGCTAGTAGCACTCTAATGGCTTCCAATCTAGCTACAGGGGCAAAAGTTTCCTCAAAATCTATCCCTTCTATCTGATTATACCCCTTAGCCACCAATCTTGCCTTATTTCTCACCACCACACCAGAATCATTCATCTTATTCTTAAAGACCCACTTGGTTCCCACAATACTTTGATTTTTAGGTCTTTCTACTAACTCCCAAACATCATTCCTTACAAATTGATTCAATTCTTCCTGCATAGCTAAAATCCAAAATTCATCCGACAGGGCTTGATTGATATTGGTGGGTTCAGTCATTGAGATAAAGGCAGAATGGTTTACTTCCTTCCTAAGTCCATGCCTAGTCCTAACACCTTCAGAAGGGTCTCCTAAGATCAGTTCTTTAGGATGACTCGAAGAATATCTCCAATCTCTAGGCAATGGGGTTTGAGGTTCTACCCTTTCCTCCAAATTTGTATTTCCAACTCCTTGGGTAACCTCAACAATCTCTTCATCTTCTACTTCAGATCTAGACTCCTTAGGATCAGATTCATCAAACACTACATGGGTTGTTTCTTCCACCACCAAAGTCCTCCTATTGAACACCCTAAAGGATTTCCCCACACTTGAATATCCTAAGAACACTCCTTCATCAGATTTGGGGTCAAATTTTCCTAAGGGTGACTTCCCGTTGTTTAGAATGAAAACCTTACAGCCAAAGACATGGAGGTGGGACAGATTTGGAGTTCTACCCTTAATGATCTCATAAGGTGTCTTGTTCAGTTTGACTCTCACATTCACCCTATTCAGCACATAACAGGCAGTGTTCACCGCTTCAGCCCAAAAGTATTTTGGAAGTGAATACTCGGCAAGCATGGCTCTAGCGGCTTCCACTAAGGTCCTGTTCTTCCTTTCAGCTACCCCGTTCTGCTGAGGGGTCCTAGGAGCTGAAAAATTGTGACTAATCCCATGATTCTCACAAAAACTTCCAAATCTTTCATTTTCAAACTCCCCTCCGTGATCACTATGGATGGTAATAATCTCACATCCTAACTTCTTCTGAATCCAAGTAGAGAAAGATCTAAACTCATCAAATGACTCAGATTTGTGTGACAAAAACTTAACCCAAGTGAACCTTGAATAATCATCAACAATCACAAAACCATAGACTCTCCCCCCTAAGCTGGCAGTGCTAATGGGTCCAAAGAGGTCCATGTGAAGAACTTCTAAAGGTCTAGAGGTGCTAATGTCCTTAACAGAGTGAAAAGAGGACTGGACTTGCTTCCCCAACTGACAGGCATCACACAGGTGATCCTTAGTGAACTTAAGCTTGGGCACACCTCTAACTAAGTCCTTTTGGGTGACTCTCCTAAGGGTTTTCATACTGGCATGACACAATCTCCTATGCCATAACCAAGACTCATCAGCAGCAGTTTTTAAGCAAATTGAATTATCAGATTTAATGCTACTTACATCCAGCTTGTAGACGTTGTTGATCCTTTGCCCCTGCAAAACAACTTCATCATTTAAGCTTAAAATGCAGCCAGTGGGCAGGAATTTGATGCTGTATCCCTTGTCGCAGAGTTGACTGATGCTCAGCAGGTTGTGTTTCAGTCCATCTACAAGCAAAACATTATCAATCATAAAGTTCTTTGAATCACCAATTATACCTGTGCCTACCACCTTCCTGGTGGTGTTATCTCCAAGTGTAACCTTGCCTCCAGCTCTGGCCTCCAGCGAAATGAACTGATTTGCATCTCCAGTCATATGTCTAGAACATCCGCTGTCCAGGTACCACATGCTCTCACGAGGTCTTGTGTGAGAGCACACCTACAAAATCATCAAATGTCAGTCTTAGGAACCCAAACAGGTTTGGGTTCCTTCTTATGAAAAGAAGAATGCGATGCATGTGTGCTGTGCTGTGCAACAGGCAGTTTGGGTCTCCACACCCAATGTGTACTACGGTGAACAGTACAAGTGTGTGATATGTGTCCTAACATGCCACATGAAAAACATCTAACACCAGGAAAAGGATTAACTAAACGTCGTGAGTGATAGTGCCTCTTCCTAGTAGTGTATGAAACATGCTTTGAAGAACTTGCAACAGAATTTTTAAAAGGTGGCGGTGCATAAAATTGTTCAAAAGTAGGCGGTGTTTTGTTATTTTCAAAAGAACTGATTTTCACTTTCAAAAACTCAATGTGTTTGTTTAAACTTCCAATTTCAAACATTTTTGCACTATCAGTACTTTCTAACTCAGATGCCAAATCATTCACTTTCTTAAAAGCAAGTTCTAATTCAACATGCGCTGTTTTTAACAAGTTATGCTCAACAATTAAATCAGAATGCTTTTTATTCAGTTCATCAAACTCATCTAGTAAAGACATGTGATTGCTATCAATGGTGGAATGATCCTTAATCAACACTTCATGCTCTTTTTGCAAAGTCAGATAATCTAGTTTCAAACTAGCATGAGTTTTCTTAAGCTTCCTATACGATGTATGAATCTTTTCAGAAACTTCAAATAACTGATCGTAAGTAAGCTCACATACCTCTTCCTGGTCGGACTGACCAGGGTGATCATCCGCCATCAGACATAAGTTTGTTTCCTCCTCTTCAGCTTCAGTCTCAGAAGAGTCGGATGCAGAGTCTGCCCAGAACGCCTTCTGAATCCGCTTCTTGTCCTTTCTGTACTTTGGTTTCTCCTCACCCTTCTCCTTGCTTGAGTGAGCTTTAAGTGTTGGACAATCAGCCTTTATGTGTCCAGGCTTCCTGCATTCAAAACAAACCGATTCAGATGAACCCTTAAAGTTTTTATTGAACTTACCCTTGTTCCACTTCTGATGGTTCTTCTGTTTCTTCCTTAGAAAGCTTTTGAATTGCCTTGTGATTAAGGCAACATCATCGCTATCAGACCCGGAAGTGCTAGCATCTGAATCCTTGGCCTTTAGTGCCACTGTCTTCTCTTTCTTGCGTTCACCTGCATCAAGTTGCCTTTGGTTCACCCCTTGCTCGTAAGCAATGAGTGATCCAAGTAAGCTGTCAATAGAGTAAGTATTTAAATCTTGGATTCAGTAATAGCAGTAATCTTAGCATCATAAGAAGCAGGCAAACATCTAAGAATCTTGTTCACTCTTTCGTAGTTGGTAGTTCTCTACCTAAAGCATGCAAAGAGGTAACAATCTGAGTGAACCTTGTGTACATTTCTGAAATAGTCTCACTAGGTTTCATGCGAAAAAGTTCATAATCATGTAATAAGATGTTTAACCTAGACTGCTTGACTTCAGTTGTACCTTCATATGTTATACATAATCTATCCCAAATCTCTTTTCCCGTTGTACAAGTAGAAACACGCATATAGTCCTCAGATTTTAAAGCACAAAAGAAACAGTTCAAACATTTGGCATTTAACTGTGCTAAATCACGATCATCAAACGTCCAATCAGCAAACGGCAATTCAGTTTTCACATTGTTAATCATTCGAAAAGGTGGTTCGTATCCGTCCTTAACTAACATCCACATGCGATAATCAATAGACTGAAGAAAAGTAGACATGCGTGTTTTCCAAAAATCAAATGGAATGTTATCAAACAATGGTGGTCTAGTTATAGAATAACCTTCAGCAGTATTACGATTGTTACAGTTAGCCATTGGATCAAATTCAAAAGTTTTTAAACAGAAATTTTGAATCCGCTCTGATACCACTTGAAAGTTCGAAAGGGATGTTAAGCCCTACTGAACTAGTCCCGAGGCTAACCAAGAGGGGGGGTGAATTGGTTATTTAAAAATTTCACGATAACAACAAAAATCTTTTCGATACTTAGCAGCGGAAACAAGTAAACAATT
>CM034300.1:43257864-43404362 GCA_019925795.1 Dendrobium chrysotoxum | reverse complement strand
TGAACCAACGACAAATTAATGCAGGTGAGAAGAAGAGAGAAAATTGTGGTGCTGAAGGCCAACGATACTGACACTAACTCTTCTGGGTCTGATAGCGATGATGTTGTTTTTAATCACTAGGCAATTTAAAAGATTTCATGGAAGAAACATAAGAACTTTTAGAAATGGAATAAAGGTAAGAGTAGCAAAAATTTTAAAGGTTCATCTGATACTGTTTGCTTTGAATGCAGGAAGCCTAGACATATAAAGGCTAATTTTCCTATACTGAAAGGTCACCCAAGTAAGGAGAAGGGTGAGGAGAAACCCAAGTTCAGGAAACAAGAAGTGGATTTAGAAGGCATTCTGGGCAGATTCCGTATCTGACTCCTTTGAAATTGAAGCTGAGAAGGAGACTACAAATTTGTGTCTGATGGCTGATGATCATCCTGGTCAGTCTGATTAAGAAGAGGTATGTGTGCTAACATATGATCAATTGCTAGATGTTTCTGAGAAAAATTCATTCATCGTATAGGAAACTTAAGAAAACCCATGCCAATCTGAAATTGGATTTCTTGAATTTGTAAAAAGAGCATGATGTCTTGATTAAGGATCATTCTACACTTAATAGCAATCACATGTCATTACTTGATGAATTTGATGAATTAAACAAAAAACATTCTGAACTAATTATTGAGCATGATTCATTGAAAACATCATATGTTGATTTAGAAAGAACTTTTAAAGAATTAGACGACATAGCATGTGACTTAGAGAGTAGTAAGGGAGCGTTGAAATTTGAAATTGCAAGTCATAAAAGATGATTGAATTTCTAAGTGTAAAAATTAGTGCTTTTGAGAAAAATGAAACACCTCCTACTTTTGCACAATTTTATGCACCTCCACCATTTGAAGAATCTAATTCAAAATCATCAAAGTATGTTTTATTCAAACCTAGGAAGAGGCACTATCAATTACGTAGATTAATTAACCCTTTTCCTGGCGTTAGATGTTTTTTTTTATGGCATGCTTGGACATATCTCTCACACCTGCACTATTTAACGTAGTACACATTAGGTGTGGAGACCCAAATTATATGATTCACAGTATAGCACACATGCATTGGATTCTTCTTTTATAAGAAGGAACCCAAACCTGTTTGGGTTCCTAAATCTGACATTTGATGATTTTATAGGTGTGCTCTCAGATAAGACCTTGTGAGAGCATGTGGTACCTAGACAGCAGATGCTCAAGACATATGACTGGAGATGCAAATCAATTCATTTTGCTGGAGGCGAGCGCTGGAGGCAAGGTTACGCTTGGAGACAACACCACCAGGAGGGTGGTAGGAGCATGTATAATTAGTGATTCAAAAAAATTTCATTATTGATAATGTTTTGCTTGTAGATGGATTGAAACATAACTTGCTGAGCATCAGTCAACTCTGTGACAAAGGATACAACATTAAGTTCCTGCCCACTTGCTGCATTATAAGCTTAAATAATAAAATAATTTTACAGGGACAAAGGATCAACAATGTCAATATGCTGGATGTAAGATGCTTTAAAATTGATGTTTCAATTTACTTAAAAACTGTTGCTAATGAGTCTTTGTTGTGGCACAAGAGATTATGTCATGCCAATATGAAAACTCTTAGGAGAGTCACCCAAAAGGACTTAGTTAGAGGTATCCCAAGCTTAAGTTCACTAAGGACTACCTGTGTGATGCCTGTCAATTAGGGAAGTAAGTCCAGTCCTCCTTCCACTCCATTAAGGACATCATAAGCTCTAGACCTTTAGAAGTCCTTCACATGGATCTCTTTGGACCATTAGCACTACTAGCTTAGGGAGGAAAGTCTATGGATTTGTGATTGTTGATAATTACTCGAGGTTCACTTGGATTAAATTTCTATCACTTAAATTTGAGTCATTCGATGAATTTAAATCCTTCTCCACTTGGATTCAGAGGAAGTTAGGTTGTGAGATCTTGACTATTCATATTGATCACGGTGGGGAGTTTAAAAATGAGAAATTTTTAACCTTCTGTGAGGATCAAGGGATTAGCCACAACTTTTCAGCTCCTAGGATCCCTCAGTAGAATGGGGTAGCTGAAAGAAAGAATAGAACCTTGGTGGAAGCCACTGGAGCTATGATTGCTGAGTATTCACTTCCAAAATACTTTTGGGCTGAAGTGGTGAACACTACCTGTTATGTGCTGAATAGGGTGAATGTTAGATCAAATCTAAATAAGACATCTTATGAGATCATTAAGGGTAGAACTCCAAACCTGTCCCACGCCCATGTCTTTGGCTGTAAGGTTTTTCATTCTGAACAATGAGAAATCATCCTTAGAAAAATTTGACCACAAATTTGATGAAGGAGTGTTCTTAGGTTATTCAAGTGTGGAGAAATCCATTAGGGTGTTTAATAAGAGGACTTTGGTGGTGGAGGAGATAACTCATGTGGTGTTTGATGAATCTGATCCGAAGGAGACTAGAGTTGTGGAAGAAGAAGATGTAGGAGAGATTACCCAAGGAGTTAAAAATGTAAATCTAGAGGAAAGGGTAGAACCTGAAAACATATTGCCTAGAGAATTGAGATATTTTTCAAGTCATTATAAAGAACTGATCTTAGGAGACCCTTCTGAAGGTTGTTAGAATTAGTTAGGACTTAGGAAGGAAGTAAACTATTTTTCCTTTATCTCAATGACTAAACTCACCAGCATCAATCAAGCCCTTACTGATGAGTTTTGGATCTTAGTTATGCAAGAGGAATTGAATCAATTTGTAAGGAATGATATTTGAGAGTTAGTAAAAAGACCTAAGAATTAAAGTGTAGTGGAAACCAAGTGGGTCTTTAAGAATAAGATGAATGATTTTGATGTCGTGGTTAGGAATAAGGCAAGATTGGTGGCTAAGGGGTACAATCAAACTGAAAGGATTGATTTTGAGGAGACCTTTGGCCCTGTAGCTAGGTTGAAGTCAATTGGGTGCTACTAGCCTTTGCCTATTATAAGGGATTTAAGCTATTTCAAATGGATGTCAAGAGTGCCTTTTTAAATGGGGTAATAAAAGAGAATGTCTTTGTAGAGCAACCCTCAAGTTTTGAGAGTTCCTAATTTTTAAATCATGTTTATAAATTAAAAAAGGCCTTATATGGATTAAAACAGGCACCAGAGCTTGGTATGAGAAGCTTAACATATTCCTACTAGAAAGAGAGTTTATTAAGGGGAGCGTAGACACCACCCTTTTTCTTAGGAAAGTAAGAGATGATCTACTCATTATCCAGATCTATGTTGATGATATACTTTTTGGATCTTCTGATAAAAATTTATGTGATGATTTTTCTAAGACAATGAGTTAGGAGTTTGAGATGAGTGTGATGGGAGAATTATCCTACTTTTTGGGGTTTAGCATAAGGCAAGTGGATTATGGAACTTTTTTGAATCAATCAAAATATACTAAGGACATCTTGAAGAAATATGAAATGGACAAAGCTAAGCTAATCAACAGTCCCATGAGTTCCACTGTTTAGTTAAATAAGGATTCAAATGGAAAATCTGTTGATCAGAAGAAGTTTAGTGGAATAATTGGATCACTACTTTTCCTTACTGCTGGCCGACCTGATATTATATTTAGTGTTTATTTTTTGTGCTAGGTTTCAAACTGATCCTAAAGAGTCCCACATGATTGCTATTAAGAGAGTTCTTAGATATCTTTTAGGGATCCCAAACCTAGGAATTTGGTACCCTTGGCAGAGCACTTCTTTTGAGATTATTAGATATTCTGATTCTGATTTTGCAGGGTGTAGGGTGGATAGAAAGAGCACTTTTGGAACTTGCCAATTCATAAGATAGTCTTTAGTCTCCTGGTCCAGTAGAAAGTAGAACTCAATTGTACTTTTCACTGTTGAAGCTGAGTACATTGCCTTAAGAAGTTGTGTGGTCCTTTTGTTGAAGTAACAAGTTTTGAATTTAGTATTACCTGTTGGCACAATTTAAGTTCTATGTGATAACACCAGAACCATCTGTATTTCTAAGAATCTAATCCAACATTCTAGAACTAAACACATTGATATAAGGAATCACTTCATTAGGGACCATGTTATAAATGGGGACATTGAGCTACATCATGCAGCAACTTAAAATCAACTGGCTGACATCTTTACTAAACCACTGGCCTTTGACTCATTAAGTATTTTGAGGAACAGATTGGGTGTGATTGACATAAATGCATAAATGTAATGATTATTGATTTATGATGTTTTATGTATTTTTCATTTTGCTTTAGTTTTTGTTTGATTTGTTTGTCCATTTTACTTTAGAATTTTTCTTTCCTGCTAATTTTTGTTGTTTGATTTGCTTATCAGTGTTGCAAATCTAGTTTAAAAAAGTATAGTTTTGATGATGATAAATATGTTTGTATTCTGTTTTGCTTGGCTAACCCATTCCAGGTACAAAAGATCAAAAGCAACTCAAGCCAACTCATGATAGGGTCCAAGTGTTTCTAAATGTAATGTTTTCCTTTTTCTTGAGTCAATTATAATGTAACTGATCCCCTAGCTAAGTAACCTTACACACACACACTCAGGGGGAGAGCTTGAGTGAATTAGAGTTTCTGTTCAATTTTTGTTCAGATCGTCCTAGACGATATTCACATCATCCTGGATGATCAAGTGAAAATAGAAACTCTAATTAGGGAGACCAAGTTAAGTCTATCTGATTAAGCCGATCATCCTGGACGATCCATACATCATACGAGATGATAGGCTCAAATCAGAAATTCTCAGCCGCCAGATCAAGTTAGGCAAGTTTTATTTTTAGAGATTTGATCTGATCGTCCCAGATGATACGTGTATCATCCTAGACGATCCAGTACAATCATGCCTAAATTAGTCTGGTGATTAAGGAAAGTAATTAATATTTAATTGATACGATCATATCATCCGGGATGATCACAAGATCGTCCGAGATGATCATGATCGTCTAGTGTGTTTCACCTGTACACCCAGAGCGGTGATCAGGATGATTTTGACACTTTTTGAACTATTCATACAGGACGATATCAGTATCATCCTGAATGATCAAGTCATTTTTAGATCGTCCAGCACAAGTTTCTCTAGACGCCAGAGCGGTCTTCAGGTCGAAATTCCTAAATTTACACTATTCGTCCCGGACAATCGCAGAATCGTACGGGACGATCTGAACAACTTTTTCAACTGATCATCCAGAAGAGCAGATCACTAGGCTACAATAGGTGAATTTGAACTGATCGTACAGGATGATCTATCGTTCGTCCTGATGATATTGGCCGATCAGTTGAGATTTAGGGCAAATTTTGAGCCCTCCTATAAAAGATCTTTTTCTTCCAACAAGAAAATCTTTTGCCACTTTCCTTTATAGAGAAACCCTAGAGAGAGAGAGTTTGGGAGAGAGAGAGGGATCTTATGAGGGGAGTTTGTGAGGGATTCACAAAAGGTTGGTCCAAGCAAGGATCAGAGTCATCTTCTCAGTTCGTTATCTCTCGTACTGTCGGTGTTCTCTGTTGGGAGGATCATTCGCAAGAAGATCCGGTTCTCTGCCTGCTTCAGGAGGAAGCGAAACGAGTTCAGATTCGCTGCCTGCTTCAGGAGGAATTGGAAGGAGTTCGGGTTCTCTACCCGCTTCAGGAGGAAGTAAAAGTGAGTTCAGGTTCTCTACCTCACTAGGTTGGTGGAAAGGAGTTCTGTAGAGGCTTCTCCGCCTTGCTGTGGAGCAAAAGGAGAGTCACTTTGTGTTAGTATAATACCCAGAGGAGAGGCTTCGAGGGAGTGGACGTAGGTCAAGTTGAGTGAACCACTATAAATTTTGGTGTGTTCTTTCTGATTATTTTCCTGCACTTCATTTTTCTGTTATATTTGCTTGGGTGAAATCTATGGTTGATCTTTTCGCTTATGGTTTTCTTATTTTTGCTACAAATCATTGAAAAGAATGTTCATGTTGCTTATGAATTTTTAAATAACCAATTCACCCCCCTCTTGGTTAGCCTCGGGACTAGTTCATCAGGGCTAACATCCTTATCAAACTTTTAAGTGGTATCAGAGCGGGATTCATAAAATCTTGTTCTAAAAAACTTTTGAATTTGATCCATGGCTAACTTTGGTAATCATAATACTTCTGAAGGTTATTCAATTACACGACCGCCATTATTTGATAACATACCTTTTAATTTTTGGAAAACTCGCATGCCCACTTTTCTTCAATCAATTGATTATCGCATGTGGATGCTCGTTAAGGATGGCTATGAACCACCGTTTAGAATGATTAATAATTTTAAAACTGATCTCCCTTTCACTGATTGGACTTTTGATGATCGTGACTTAGCCCAACTGAATGCCAAATGTTTGAACTATTTTTTTTGTGCTTTAAAATCTGAGGATTACATACGTGTTTCAACTTGTTCAACTAGCAATGAAATTTGGGATAGATTGTGCATCACTTATGAAGGTACAACTGAAGTCAAACAGTCTAGGTTAAATATATTACTGCATGACTACGAACTTTTTTGCATGAAACTTACTGAGTTTATTTCAAAAATATATACTAGGTTCAATCAAATTGTCACTTCTTTGCATGCTTTAAGAAAAGAACTTACAAATTATGAAAAAGTGAATAAGATTTTGAGATGTTTGGCTTCTTCATTTGATGCTAAAATAATTGCAATTACTGAATCTAAAGACTTTAATAATTATTCTATTGACAACTTACTTGGGTTACTCATTGCTTATGAGCAAGGGGAGAACCAAAGACACCTTGATGCAGGTCAGAAGAAAAAGGAGAAAACTATGGCGCTGAAGGCCAACGAAACTTATACTAATTCTTTCAGGTCTGATAGTGATGATGTTGCCTTAATCACTAGGCAATTCAAAAGCTTTCTAAGAAAGAAACATAAGAACTTTCAGAAGTGAAACAAGGGTAAGTCCAGTAAAAATTTTAAGGGTTCATCTGATACTATTTGTTTTGAATGCAGGAAGCCTGGACACATTAAAGCTGATTATCCTACACTTAAAGCTCACCCAAGCAAGGAAAAGGGTGAGTAGAAACCAAATTCAGGAAGGACAATAAAAGGATTCAAAAGGCACTCTAGGCAGATTCCACATCCAACTCTTCTGAGACTGAAGCTAAAGAAGAGGAAACCAACTTGTGTTTGATGGCAGATGATCATCCTGGTCAGTCTGACCAGGAAGAGGTATGTGAGCTTACTTACGATTAATTATTTGAAGTGTTTGAAAGAATTTATGCATCATATAGGAAGCTTAAGAAAACTCATGCTAGCTTGAAACTAGAATTTCTGAATTTACAAAAAGGGCATGATTCTGTAGTTAAAGATCATTCCACACTTGATAGCAATCACATGTCTTTACTTGATGAATTTGATGAACTGAACAAAAAGTATTCTGATCTGATTACTGAGCATGATTCATTAAAAACCTCACATATTGATTTAGAAAGAGCTTTTAAAGAATTAGACAACATGACATATGAAGTGAAAAGTAGTAATGGAGCATTAAAATTTGAAATTGTATGTTTGAAGAAAGAAAATGAATTTCTGAAAGTTAAAATCAGTGCTTTTGAGAAAAATGAAACACCTCCTACTTTTGCATAGTTTTATGTACCTCCACCTTTTGAAGAATCTGTTTCAAAATCATCAAAGCATGTTTCATACAAACCTAGGAAGAGGCACTATCACCCATGTAGATTAGTTAACCCCTTTCCTGGTGTTAGATATTTTTCTTATGGCTTGTTAGGACACATCTCTCACACTTGCACTGTTCACCGTAGTACACATTGCGTGTGGAGGCCAAAATTACTTGTTTCACAGCACAACACATATGCATTGAATTCTTCTTTTCATAAGAAGGAACCCAAACCTGTTTGGGTTCCTAAATATGGCATTTGATGATTTTATAGGTGTGCTCTCACATAAGACCTTGTGAGAGCATGTGGTACCTAGACAGCGGATGCTCAAGACACCTGACTGGAGATGCAAATCAGTTCAGTTCACTAGAGGCCAGGGCTGGAGGGAAGGTTACACTTGGAGATAACACAACCAGGAGGGTGGTAGGTTCATGTATAATTAGTGATTCAAAGAATTTTAAGATTGATAATATTATGCCTATAGATGGACTGAAACATAACCTGCTGAGCATCAGTCAACTCTGTGATAAAGGATACAATATCAAATTCTTGCCCACTTGCTGCATTTTAAGCTTAAATAAAAAAAATTATTTTGTAGGGATAAAGGATCAACAATGTCTACATGTTGGATGTAAGTTGCTTTAAAGCTGATGTTTTAATTTGCTTAAAAATTACTGTTGATGAGTCTTGGTTGTGGCACAGGAGATTATGTCATGCTAGTATGAAAACCCTTAGGAGAGTCACCGAAAAGGACTTAATTAAAGGTGTCCCCAAGCTTAAGTTCACTAAGGACCACTTGTGTGATGGCTGTCAATTAGGGAAGCAAGTCTAGTCCTCCTTTCACTCTGTTAAGGACATTAGCACCTCTAGACCTTTAGAAGTCCTTCACATGGATCTCTTTGGACCCATTAGCACTGCCAGCTTAGGGGGAAAATTCTATGGTTTTGTGATTGTTGATGATTACTCGAGGTTCACTTGGATTAAATTTCTGTCACATAAATCTGAGTCATTTGATGAATTTAAGTCCTTCTCCTCTTGGATTTAGAGGAAGTTAGGTTGTGAGATCTTGACTATTCATTGTGATCATGGAGGAGAGTTTAAAAATGTGAAGTTTGGAAGTTTCTGTGAGGAGCAAGGGATTAGTCATAATTTCTCAGCTCGTAGGACCCCTCAGCAGAACGGGGTAGCTGAAAGGAAGAACATGACCTTAGTGGAAGCCGCTAGAGCCATGCTTGCTGATTAGTCATAACTTTCCAAAGTACTTTTGGGCTGAGGCGGTGAACACTGCCTGTTATGTGCTGAATAGGGTGAATGTTAGATCCAATATGAATAAAACACCTTATGAGATCATTAAGGGTAGAACTCCAAACCTGTCCCACCTCTATGTCTTTGGCTGTAAGGTTTTCATTCTGAATAACGGGAAATCATCCTTAGGAAAGTTTGACCCCAAATCAGATGAAGGAGTATTCTTAGGCTATTCTAGTGTGGGGAAATCCTTTAGGGTGTTTAATAAGAGGACTTTAGTGGTGGAAGAGACAACTCATGTGGTGTTTGATGAATATGATTTAAAGGTGACTAGAGTTAAGGAAGAAGAAGAGGTATGAGAGATTACCTAAGGGGTTAAAAATGCAAATCTGGAGGAAAGGGTAGAACCTGAAACCACTTTGCCTAGAGATTGGAGATATTCTTCGAGTTATCCTAAAGAACTGATCTTAGGAGACCCTTCTGAAGGTGTTAGGACTATACATGGACTTAGGAAGGAAGTAAACCACTCTGCCTTTATCTCAATGACTGAACCCACCAAAGTCAATCAAGCCCTTTCTGATGAGTTTTAGATCTTAGCTATGCAAGAAGAATTGAATTAATTTGTATGGAACAATATTTGGGAGCTAGTAGAAAGACCTAAGAATCAAAATATAGTGGGAACCAAGTGGGCCTTTAAGAATAAGATGAATGATTCTGGTGGGGTAGTTAGGAATAAGGCTAGATTAGTGGCTAAGGGGTATAATCAGATTGAAGGGATTTATTTTGAGGAGACCTTTGCCCCTAATGCTTGATTGAAAGCCATCAGAGTGCTACTAGCCTTTGCCTCTTATAAGGGATTTAAGCTGTTTCAAATGGATGTCAAGAGTGCCTTTTTAAATGGGGTAATAAAAGAGGATATTTTTTGTAGAACAACCCCAAGGTTTTAAGAGTTCCAAATATCCAAATCATAATTACAAATTAAAAAAGGCCTTATATGGATTGAAATAGGCACCCAGAGCTTGGTATGAGAGGCTTAGCACGTTCCTGTTAGAAAGAGAGTTTGTTAAGGGGAGCGTAGACACCACCCTTTTTCTGAGGAGGGTAGGGGATGATTTACTCATTGTCCAAATCTATATTGATGATATAATTTTTGGATATTCTGATAAATATTTATATTATGAGTTTTCTAAAATAATGAGTAAGGAGTTTGAGATGAGTATGATGGGAGAATTATCCTACTTTTTGGGGTTAGTATAAGGCAAATGGATGATGGAACCTTTCTCAATCAATCTAAATACACTAAAGATATTTTGAAGAAATATGAAATGGATAAAGCCAAGCTAATCAACACTCCCATGAGCTCCTCTATTCAGTTAGATAAGGATTCAAGTGGAAAATCTATTGATCAGAAGAAGTATAGAGGAATAATTGGATCACTGCTTTACCTGACAGCAAGCCGACCTGATATCATATTTAGTGTTTGTCTTTGTGCTAGGTTTAAGGCTAATCCTAAAGAGTCCCACCTGACTGCTGTTAAGAGAATTCTTAGAAATCTTTTAGGGACACCAAACCTAGGAATCTGGTACCCTAGACACAACACCTCTTTTGAGATTATTGGATATTCTGATTCTGACTTTGTGGGATGTAGGGTGGATAGAAAGAGCACTTCTAGAACTTATCAATTCATCGGACAGTCTTTAGTCTCCTAGTCCAGTAGAAAATAGAACTCAGTTGTACTTTCAACTACTGAAGCTGAGTATATTGTCTTAGGAAGTTGTGTGGCCCAAGTTCTTTAGTTGAAGCAACAAGTCTTGGATTTAGGATTACCTGTGAGCACAATTTCTAATCTATATGATAATACTAGTGCCATCTGTATTTCTAAGAATCCAATCCAACATTCTAGGACCAAACACATTGATATAAGGCATCACTTCATTAGGGACCATATTATAAAAGGGGACATTGATCTACATCATGTAAGAATTGAAAATCAGCTGGCTGACATATTTACTAAACCACTGGCCTTTGACTCATTTAGCATTTTGAGGACCAGATTAGGTGTGATTGACATAAATGCTTGATTCTGATGACTACTAATTTCTAATTTGTCTGTTTTTTATTCTGTTTCTATTAGTTAACTGTTTGATTTGATTATCTATTTTCTATTCTTTTGGTTTTTTTGTTGATTTCTATTTTAGTGTAGGTGTCAGTTTGATTTGAGTATTTATTTTGATGCAATTTTTACTTATTTTTATTTACTGGTTCATCTCTTTTGTTTAATATTTTATCTCTTTCAAAATCAGTTCACGGCTCACTACTACTGATAAACTGGATTTCTGACCGAGAGTTTTGCTTTATTTTTATTTGAAAGCTGGTAAGTAGTGATTGATTCCACTAGATCTGTTAAAGGGAAGAAACATTAATGATTATTTTTCTTCCTCTAACTCCTTTAATGGTGTATTATTTCTTTTGGATAAAAATCTTTTTCAAAATTAAAAAGTTAGTTTTTGAAATAGAGATTTATTTTATCTTCCTGCAGTAATCTACCTCATATGAATAGTATTTTCAAAGTCTTGAGTCATTGTTAGGATTTTCTGAACCAAGTGATTGCACTTATCACACGATGTATGGTTTTTATTTTGTGAATTACTCTTCCTTATTATAGAGAGTAAGCTTTGTCGTCTCTTATGTCTGGAAGGTAATTTTACAGCTGAGATTCTTTAATGATTTTGAGAGGGAGAAAGCCTACAAAAGATGCGCAAAGAGCGTCAAAATGAAAAAAGGCCCAAAATTAGCCCAAACTGAAAAGATGCGTAAAGTCACCAAAAATTTAAAGATTACAAAAAATATATCAAAAATCAAAAGATGCGCAAAGCGTCAAACAAATTGAAAGAAAAAGGGGCACAAAATTAACCTACAAAGAAATAGGCTTTCTTCCCTTTCAGATCTTTAAATGTCTTAAAAAAATCCATGCACCCTTAATATTTTTAATAGCTTGAGATGAAAATTATGATTTCTAATTTCTTACTATGTAATACTATTATATCAGATATTTTTTTGGAACGAGGCTTGAAAGGATCTCTTTTTGAATCTAATTTCTTTTCTTCTAAATTGGATTTTTGTTTTGAAAGGGATTTATATCTATAAGGTGTCCGAGGTGGGAGTTACGAAAGTTGATTCTCCAACTTTTTCTGGATTTTAGCGCTGTCGATCGTCTTCTTATTGGTTTTTGGATTTAAAATTAAGGGAAAATTCTAATTTAGTGGAGCAGATCGATTTAAAAAAAAATTGTTATTTTTTGTGTTCTCATTTTGAGTTTTATTTACTCTGCTTATATTTTTCATTTTACTTTATGTGTTTTTGGGATCCCTGATCTTTCATCTCCATCCTCCATCTTTTTCATTTTTTCTTCACATTGTCCTGGACGATCCCCACATCATCCTGGATTATCTTCTTCGTCCTGGACGATCCATACATTGTCCTGGATGATCCCTTCAAATCGTCCCCACTTTGATCCTAATGTTGTGATGCATCAATCATTGGTGATCGTCCTGGACGATCCTTCCTTCATCTTGGTCGATATGATCCATACTTCCTGATCCTAATCAAACGGTTGAGAATGCACCAATTATTGTTTATCATCCTGGACGATCCACCTCATCATCCTGGATGATCCACATGTCAGCAGTTGGACGATTCAAATTCAGTCCGTCTTATATATTTATTGTATATCATCATGGATAATCCACCTAATCGTCCTGGATGATACTTTTCATCAACGGTCGTTCAGCTTGACTCCTCGGGAAAATCATCTATCTCTAATCATCCTGGATGATCTCTGATCATCTTGGATGATCCGATCGCCTTTTTGACCAATCGTCATGGCAGTCATAATTACTCCTATCATCATGGATGTTCCTGCGATTGTACGGGATGATCTGGCCGATTTCTATTTAAACAGCCATTTTCTTCGGTTTCTTCACACCTCTCCTTCCATACTTCCTCTCTTATGTTTTCTAATGGCTGGTGGGAAGCGATCTAGGCAAAAGGGTGCGAGCTCCCCATGAGGAAATGTCGATCCCCGCTTACCAAATGTAGCCGATCAGGCTGCCTTCGAACGATATCTTGAAGTGGGAATCACACAGTCCAAAATCGTAAACCCTCACACCCTTACCTACCCTATCCTCGATCTATTTGTGCATACCTCCCTCACCTTCTTCCTTACCCTGGCCTTCCCATTTAGCTTTGAACTTCTCCAAGTCTTCTTCACAAATCTTCGCATTGCCGCTGACTACTCCACCCTTCACTCCTATGTTAATCAGTGACCTGTAGAACTCACAGGCCAGGACTTTCATAATATCCTTCATCTCCCTTTCACTGTTGACAAACTCCACACCCTTATTTCTGATCCTGATTATGATTAGAGTGTTGCCACTCACTTCCTTAGAAATACCAATGCACCCTACAATGACAACGCTTACACTTCCCTCCTTAAGGATGCATGTACCATTCAACATGTCCTTCATTTCTCCATCATCCCCAAGGTTGGGGATCGCATTCACATCACCCTTTTACTATCTCTGACCACCTATTACATCATGGCCCACCAGAAATTTAATGCTCCTGATCTTCTTTTCAGATATATCGAGCATCTTACTACCATTAGGGATCCGGGCCATAGAAGACGTCCAAATCTAGCTTTAGGACACATCATTGCATATGCTTTGGAGACAAAATATGATATGTAATATCCAGTCCCTCTCAATGTCCCTCCTTCCTACTTCACAAATAATTCATTCCATATACTCCATAGTACCTGACTACAATCCGGAGCCTGCCCCGGATGTTGAGGAGGAAGAGGAAGAAGCTGTTCCTATTCCTGCTGCACCTGATGCACCTGCTCCCCTTCGTATTGCTTCCCCTTTTGATCATCTGGTGCAACGGTCAACCAGTGGGAGGCCCGATTTGATTCTGATGTTGCTGCCCAGGAGCAGCAGCACACTGAGGATCTACAGCGCTTCATGACTACGCTGCTCAGCAGCAGCAGCAGCACGACCAGGATATTACCTGGATTGGAGCACACTTCACCGCCATTCACAGTTACTTTACGCCACCACCACCTCCTCCTTCTGATCAAGATCCACCTCCATTTAGTTTTGTGTTTTGTTCTATTTTTTTTCCGTAATGTTGTGTCTGTTCATCCTCTTTTTACGATGTCAAAAGGGGGAGTCAATTGTAGTAGTTTTGTGTTTTATGAATTGATCTTATTTGTGTTATTTTATTTCATATGTAGTTATTTTTATGTACTGTTCTAGTTGTTCAGTGAAATTTGGAAAGATATTTATTTTTTGTATATGCATTGGTTAAGTCCTGGTTATTTTATTTTAAATTACTGCACTAATGTTTGTTATCATCAAAAAGGGGGAGATTATTGCAAATTTGGTTTCAAAAAGTACAGTTTTGATGATGAAAAACATATTTGTATTCTATTTTTCTTGGCTAACCCATTTAAGGTACAAAAGATTAAAAGCAACTCAATCCAACTCAAGATCGGGTCCAAGTGTGTCTAAATATAATGTTTTTCTTTTTCTTGAGTCAATTGTAATGTAACTGATCTCCTAGCTAAGTAACCTTACACACACACACTCAGGGGGAGAGCTTGAGGTGAATTAGAGTTTCTGTTCAATTTTTGTTCAGATCATCCTGGATGATATTCACATCATCCTAGATGATCAAGTGAAAATAGAATCCTAATTAGGGCGACCAAGTTATGTCTGTCTGATTAAGCCGATCATCCTGGACGATCCATATATCGTACAGGACGATAGGCTCAAATCAAAAATTCTCAGCCGCCAGATCAGTTAGGCAAGTTTTATTTTTAGAGATATGATCTGATCATCCCGAACGATACGTGTATCATCCTGGACGATCCAGTATAGTCATGCCTAAATTAGTCTGGTGATTAAGGAAAGTAATTAATATTTAATTGATACGATCATATCATCCGGGACGATCATGATCATCCAGTGTGTTTCACCTGTACGTCCAGAGCAGTGATCAGGATGATTTTGGCACTTTTTGAACTAATCGTACAGGACGATATCAGTATCATCTTGGACAATCAAGTCATTTTTAGGTCATCTAGCACAAGTTTCTCTAGACGACCAGAGCAGTCTTCTGATGAAATTCTCAAATTTACACTAATCATCCCAGATGATTGCCGAATTGTACGGGATGATTTGAACAACTTTTTCCACTGATCGTCCAAAAGAGCCAGATCATCCAGGCTGAAATATGTGATTTTTAACTGATCGTACAGGACGATCTATTTATCATCCTGGATGATATTGGCCGACCAGTTGAATTTTAGGGCAAATTTTGAGCCCTCCTATAAAAGATCTTTTTCTTCCAACAAGAAAAATCTTTTGCCACTTTCCTTTACAAAGAAACCCTAGAGAGAGAGAGTTTGGGAGAGAGAGAGAGGATCTTGTGAGGGGGAGTTTGTGAGGGATTCACAAAGGTTACTCCAAGAAAAGATCAGAGTCGTCTTCTCCGCTCGTCGTCTCTCGTACTATCGGTGTTCTTTGTGGGAGGATCATTCGCAAAAAGATCCGGGTTCTCTGCCCGCTTCAGGAGGAAGTAAAATGAGTTCAGGTTCTCTGCCTGCTTCAGGAGGAAGCGAAAGGAGTCTGGGTTCTCTGCCCGCTTCAGGAGGAAGCAAAAGGAGTTCAGGTTCTCTGCCTCACCGGGTTGGTGGAAAAGAGTTTTGTACAGGCTTCTCCACCTTACTATGGGAGCAAAAGGATAGTCACTTTTGTGTTAGTGCAATACCCGGAGGAGAGGCTCCGGGGAGTGGATGTAGGTCAAGTTGATCGAACCACTATAAAATATGGTATGTTCTTTCTAATTTTTTTATGCACTCATTTTTATGTTATTATCTTCTTGGGTGAAATCTATGGTTGATCTTTTCACTTATGTGTTTTCTTATTTCCGCTGCAAATCATCGAAAAGATTATTCCTGTTGCTTATGAATTTTTAAATAACCAATTCACCCCCCCTCTTGGTTAGCCTCGGGACTAGTTCATCAGGACTTAACATCCCTATCGAACTTTCAATCAGATTTGATTATTTTCTGCTATTTTTCATTTACTGATTTTCATTTATTGATTTTTACGTGTCTGTTTTTCTTCCTTCTTATTTTTATTTATTGCTTACTCACTTCTAAATCAGATCACTGCTCACTATAGCTGATAAACTGGATTTCTAACTGAGAGTTTTGCCTTATTTTTTATTTAAAAGCTTGTAAGCAGAGATTGACTCCTCTGGATCTATTAAAGGAAAGAAACGTTGATGATTGTTTCTCTTCCTCTATCTCCTTTAATGGTGTATTATTTCTTTTGGACAAAAATCTTCTTCAAAATCAAAAAGTTGGTTTTTTAAATAGAGATCTATTTTATCTTCCTACAGTGATTTACCTCATATGAATAGTGTTTTCAAAGCTTTAAATCATTGTTATGTTTTTTCTTAATCAAGTGATTGCACTTATCATATGATGTATGGTTTTTGTTTGTGAATTACTCTTCCTTATTGTAAAGAGAGAGTTTTATCATCTCTTATGTCTGGAAGGTAGTTTCACAGCTGAGATTTTTTAATGATTATGAAAGGAAGCAAGCTTATAAAAGATGTGTAAAGAGTGCCAAAATGAAAAGAGGCACAAAATGAGCCCAAAGTTGAAATGATGCGTAATGTCGCCAAATTAGAAAGATTCATAAAGTATATCAAAAATCAAAAGATGCATAAAGTGCCAAATAAATTGAAAAAGAGGCACAAAATGAGCCCACAAAGAAATAAACTTTCTTCCCTTTCAGATCTTTAAATGTCTTAGAAAAATTCATGCACCACTCAATATTTTCAAAGCTTGAGACAAAAAATCATGATTTCTGATTCTTTACTTTGTAATACTATTATATCAGATATTTTTCTGGAACGCGGCTTGAAAGGATCTCCTTTCGAATCTAATTTCTTTTCTTCTGAATTAGATATTTGTTTGAAAGGAATTTGAACCTGTAAGGTGTCCGAGGTAGGAGTTACGAAAGTTAATTTTCTAACTTTTTGGATTTCAGCATTATCGATCTTCTTCTTATTGGCTTTTGAATTGAAAATCAAGGAAAATTCTATTACTGGAGCTGATGAAAATAAAAAGAAAAAAAATGAGCACAGTTTGCGGCCATCCATGCTACTATCTGCCACCACCTCCTTCTCCATCTGATCAGGATCCACCTTCGTACTAGTCTATTTTGCTTATGTTATTTCCTTGTGCTTGTTTTGTATTATTATTTTTATATGTTTTTTTGTTGTTTTCCCCTTTTTGAGATGTCAAAAGGGGGAGTAGTTGTGGTTATTGTGTTTTAGTTATTGTATTTATGGGTTATTGTAATTCCTTGGCTTATCAACATTTAGATGTTTTTTTTGAAATAATAATGTTTATTTACTGAACTTGCATTTCCTAACAAATGTTTGCCATCATTAAAAAGGGAGAGATTATTGCAAATATGAATTCAAGGAGTATAATTTTGATGATAACAAACATATCTGTATTCTATTTTACTTGGCTAACCATTTCAGGTCCACGTGATCACGTATAATCCAAGTCAGCTCAAGATTGAGTCGGTCTGTATATGGTTCAGGTCTAATTATATTTTTTTCCTTTATTAAGTCAAATGTAATGTAATTAATCCTCTTGCTAAGTAACCTTGCACACACACACTCAGGGAGAGAGTTTTAGTTAGTTAGAGTTTCTATTTTTAATATTTGTTCATATAATCCTGGATGATATTCATATCATCCTGGACGATATTCATATTATCCTGGATGATCCAATGAAAATAGAAACCCTACTTAGGGTGACTATATTAAGTCAGTTTGATTAAGCAGATCATCCTGGATGATAAACCTATCGTACAGGATGATATGCTCAAATCAGAAATTCTCAGCCGCTAGATTAAGTTAGGCAAGTTTTTATTTTTAGAGATTTGGTCTGATCATCCCGGATGATATGTGTATCATTCTGGATAATCCTTCATAATCATGCCTAAATTAGTCTGGTGATTAAGGAAAGTAATTAAGGTTTGATTGATTCGATCATATCGTCTTGGACGATCACAATATCATATGGGAAGATGTGTTAAAAATCCTAATTGTCTAGTGCCTTTCACCGATACATCCAGAACTATGTACCGAAAAATTTTGGGCAATTTTGAACTAATCGTACGGTACGATATCATATCATCTTGGACGATCAAATCATTTTGAGATCATCCAGCATAAGTTCCCCTAGACGACCAGAGCTATCTTTTGGATGAAATTATTGATTTACACTAATCATCCTAGATGATTGCAGAATCATATGGGACGATCTGAACAAAATTTGTATACTAATCATCCAGAGGAACCAGATTGTCCAGGTTGATATATGTGATTTTGAACTTATCGTACAGGATGATCGACAGATCGTCTCGGACGATCTTTGATGACCAGTTCAGATTTAGGGCAATTTTGAGCCCTCCTATTTAAGATCTTTTTCTTCCAACAAGAAAAATCTTTGTCACTTTCCTTTCCAGAGAAAACCTTGAGAGAGAAAGAGAGAGCTTGGGAGAGAGAGAGAGGATCTTGTGAGGGGGAGTTTGTGAGGGATTCACAAAGGTTGCTCCTAGAAAGGAGCTGAGTCTTTTTCTCCGTTCATCATCTCTTATCTTGTTGGTGTATCTGTGGGAGGATCATTCGTAAGAAGATCCAGGTTCTCTGCCTGCTTCAGGAGGAAGCGAAAGGAGTCCAGGTTCTCTACCTACTTTAGGAGGAAGCGAAAGGTGTCTAGGTTCTCTACCTTCTTCAGGAGGAAGCGAAAGGAGTTCAGGTTCTCTTTCTCACTAGGTTGGTGGAAAGGTGTTTTTGTACAGGCTTCTCTGCCTTGCTATGGGAGCAGAAGGAGAGTAACTTAGTGTTAGTACAAATATCTGGAGGGGAGGCTCCGGGGAGTGGACGTAGGTCAAGTTGACCGAAGTACCATAAAATCTGGTGTGTTCTTTCTGATTAATTTTTGTACTTAATTTTCTGTTGATGATTGTGTGATTTTAATTATTATTCTATTATCATTGAACATCTGCAATTCATCGCATAACTGTAAACATTTTTAAAACATTCAAAAAGATTTCCTAAATCATTGTTTGCTCATGAATTTTTAAAACTACCAATTCACCCCCCTCTTGGTTAGCCTCGAGACTAGTTCATAAGGGCTTAACATCCCTATCGAACTTTCATAAATAAATTTCTATAGTGTAGTTCTATTAACTTTTAGAAATTTATAATAAACCTTAAAAAGACTTTGATATGTTCAAATTTTTAAGGAATAATCCTTAGGTTGTGGACAAATAAATTGTGCCAATGGATTTGCTTTATATTTTTATAATCAAAATCTACATTGTTAACATTCTACCATCTCAAAATATAGAGTACTGTTTCATTATTATTTTGAAAATATAAACAAGATATATTTCATAGTCAAATATAGAATATAGAATATACTATTTATCTTGAAAGATAATTCGATATTCACTTATATTTTAAAAATGAAATTATCTAAGGATTAGACTTTATCTAAGTTTATTTTTTTACTAGGTTCTAATCAACCTCTATAGCTAATTACATCATAAGATAAATCTAAAAAAAACTCTTAATTAAAGTGGTGACTAGACTTCTTTAGATTTTCCTAGCTAAAGTCAAGAATTTAAGTTTAAACCTACCAACTAGGAATGGAACAAAGCATGAACACTTCTTTACTGAGTTAAAGGAAGGAAAGTAGAGATTGCTTAATGTTTTGGATACCTAGAAATACTCTAACATATTCTATAGTTGAGATTTTAATAATTTAGATCAAGATTGATTTTAGGAATCAAGTTGATAATTTGTTAAATGATAGAGGTAATCCTCTCAGAGGATGTATAAGGAGTGTATGCAAATATGGATATATGTCTGCTTAGAGTTGATAGCCAACTAACCATCTAAATACTTTAAAACCATGCTTTTAAGTCTAATGTATGTAAGGTAGATAGCTCTTGTTTAATTAGAATCGAGGATTTAGGTTTAAACTTTAATCAAGGAATTTGAATATGTCATGTTCCAAACTGATGCACTTACAAATAAATTTTTACTTTCACTCTAAGTCCTCTATGATACACTTAATGCATTCTAAACTTTACAACTAATACAATCTACATGAACATTTTTTTTAAAAATATTTACAGCATAATCCGTTAAACCCATAGGGAATAATAGAGCAGCCCTATTGATTAGGCTTCTTCCTTGATCTCAGCTTGTGTGCTTTGGTTTTATGTATTCTATGGAAAAGTAAATATGCAAGCATATATGCTTGTGTAAGTAAAGGTGTTCGGGTATGTGGTACAAAACTATAATGTTCTAAGACTATCATATGTATCCCCATAAGGCCACATACGTCGCAAAAAATCTAAGAAAACAAACTAAGCACTAATGCAAGTTTTCTACCAACCCATGCATGAATGAACATACATGAATGAATGAAGTAAAACATAGAGAAATGTGGCAAATACATTATAAGTACAGGGTTTGTAGGAAAATAATGGTGACCAAGCACCACCAACAATAAGTTTGGATTTCTACACCAATACAATGATGCAAATCTTTATAAATGTGATTTCTTATTTAGTCTTCAGGTCTTCTAGCTCTAAATCTTCTATATAATTCCGAAAGATAATGTCCCTCGAATGAATACAGATCATTTCCTTTTGGAGTCCTACAAGAGTATATAATAAGCAAGCACATTTAAGATTTTCATAACACTTACACATTTTCAACTTGATCTACTTATACAATTGTATCCACAATTTACATTTACATTGAAACTTTATAATTTACATTGATACTTTACAAAAAAAAATGATAGTAGCTGGATTAGCTTAGATATAACAAGCAAGAAAAAGTAAAGTGTAATACAAGTAAAGTAAACGTAGAAAAATGCATGTATAACATCAAAGAGTACAGGAAAAGTAAACAATCATAACATTAAAAACCCACCAAGCAAGGTATCCAATCACATCAAAGTGCAAGAAAACACAAAAACAATCTAACTTAGACAAGAGTTGGTTATCCTAACAAGAAAATTCTAAAGTGTGTGCTAAGCTTGTGTGTCCTAAACATATCCTATTTAAATTATTGATTAATGTTGTCAATGTTGCAAATATGGATCCAAGTTTTATAATTTTGATGATAAGAAATATTATTAGACTCTTTACTATGCTATCCCCTGTTATTGTAATTATTACATATTTGTTTCTTATGCATTAACATTTCAGGTCCATCATACACCGTGCAAAGTGATCAAATCAAGACTGGGTAGATTAGGGTTAAGTTCCTTGAAAAGACTGTATTTCTACTTTTATTTATTTATACATTTATTGAGTCAAAGTCATGTTCTTGGTGGATGCTAAACTTGGTGAACATGCACTCACACACTTAGGGGAGTGAAATAGTGAGAAAATTAGAAGTGAAATTTTCTAAACAAATTGTACTTTAGGATCCAAATCGTACCGTATGATCAGCTATTCAAAAGTCATTATAACAAATAATAAAAAATCATTAAAACAAATAATTATACAATTAAAGCTTTCTAAACTAATCATGCTATATGATCCAAATCGTATAGGATGATCAGTTGATATTAAGATTTCTACCATTAATCATAATTTAAGCAATATTTTAAAATTCAAAATTTATACTAATCATACTATTCGATAGTTATCATACTATACGATATAATCAAGTCTTGCCCAAATTAATCCTGTAATTTGGGATCAAATTTGGATTAATTGATCCAGTCAAATTATACTGTGTGATTTGATCGATCGTACTATATGTCCCAATCTTAGCATGGGATTATATTTATTCGCCACTAATCAAATAGGATGATAATCCATTTTGATTAAATAATCATACTAGATGATGCATTATATCATACTGGACGATCAACTCAAATAATTAAACATATCGTACAACACCTTACCCTTCCTACAGAACTAATAGGGCTATTTGAACTAAATATATTATATGATCTGTGTCATCATAATTGAATTATTAGGGCTTCTTGTTAAGCCTTATATTTAAGCTCTCTTATAGACCTGTTTCAAGTCTTTGGATGTTGGGTTTTTTGGAGAAAGAGCTTGGAGAACAGATCTTTGAGAGCTCTGGGAAGGATAAATGAGAGTTTGCTTGAGAGGGAGGAGTGTGAGGGATTTTTATACGGTTGCTCCAAGCAAGCTTCTGCCTTATTTACTCTAAGTGTCTTGCTTGGTTTCTTGATTATCAGCTTGAAGACTGTCGAGGTTCTCTACTGTCACCAGGAGGATGAAAAAGGAGTGTAAGGTTCTCTTCCTTCACTGGGAGGGTGAAAAAGGAGTGCGAGGTTCTCTACCTTTGCCAGGAGAGTGAAAAAGAGGTCAAGGTTCTCCGTCGCACTAGGTTGGTGAAAAGTTTGTAAGGGCTTATGCATCTAGTTGTAAGGGCTAAAGAAGAGACACTAAAGTTTTAGTGCAATACTCGGAGAGGACTTTAGGGAGTGGATGTAGGTCATTATTTGACTGAACCACTATAAAATCTATTATGTTATTCTAATTTTCATTATGCACTTTACTTTTTGTAATTTATTTTCCTAAAAATTACATGTTAAAAATCTGTGGTTGATATTATATTGAGTTGATTAAACTATCATCACCATTATTGTAACTGTTGATAAGTTTATTAGCTTTCGTATTGGGTGATAGTATTGCTTGCTTTTAAGTTATCAAAAATCCAAAAATATAGTTTTATGTTTAAAGTTTTTTTTTTTCAAAAACTACCAATTCACGACTCCTCTTGGTGCGCCTAGGGATAGTTCACTGAGGATTAACATCCTACAATGAAATTTCAATTGGTATCAAAGAGGTTCTCACAAGTAGCATTTTAGAAAACATAGAAAAATAATCCATGGCATATTTTGGTAATAGAAACACCGTGAAGGCTAATTCTATAACTCATCCACCTTTATTTGATAACATATCATTTAATTTTTTGGAATATTTGCATGTCCACTTTCTTACAATTTATTGATTTATGCATGCGGTTTTTGGTACACGAAGGTTATTCTACACCCTCTTATTTTATTAATGGCATCAAAGTTGAAGTACCATTTAATGAATGGAGTAATGAGGATAGAGACTTAGCCTAATTAATTGCAAAATATTTAAATATTTTTTTTGTGCTCTTAAGTTTGAAGATTACTTAAGAGTTTCTATATGTATCACAGGCAAGGAAATTTGGGATATACTGTGTGTTTCATACGAAGGGACTAGTGAGGTCAAATAATCTAGGCTGGACATCCTATTGCATGATTATGAACCATTTTGCATAAAACCTAATGAAGCCATCTTAGACATGTACACTAGGTTTACTCAAATCGTAACATCCCCAACATGCTTTAGGAAGCGAGATTTAAAATTCTGAGAAAGTGGAAAAAATTCTTCAATGTCTATCTAGTAATTATGATGCTAAGGTTATTGCCATTTGTGAAATTAAAAGATCTTAATGTTTATTCTATAAATAACTTGCTAGGCTCACTTATTGCCCATGAGAAAGTGTGAGTCAGAGATTATAGGATTCAGGAGACAAGAGAAAGAATAATTTGGTGGCACTAAAAGAAATTGAATCAGAAAGTGACAACTCTACCATTAAGGAAGATGATGACATAACACTATTCAAAAACTTTCTAAAAAGAAAACAAAAGCATCATCAATAGTGAAACAATGGTAAAACAATTAAAAATTTCAAAGCATCATCTGATACCATTTTCTTTGAATGAGGGAAACCAAGCCACTTGAGAGCATATTGCCATAATATAAAAGATCACCCAATCAAGGAGAAGGGTGTGGAGAAGACTAAAGCTAAAAAGGGAAAGGAAAGGATCCAAAAGGCATTTTGGCTAGACTCTGGCTCAGACTCATCAAAACTAGAAATGGAAGAGGAGGTAACCAATCTGTGACTTATAGAAGATAATGATCTTTATCACTCTAATCAAGAGGAGGTATGTGAGCTTTCATATGCTAAATTATTTAAAGTTTCTGAAAAGATTAGTAATGCATATAGAAAGCTTAAGAAAATGTATGCTAGTTTGAATTTTGAATTTTCAAGTTTGCAAAAATAGCATGATAGTCTTAGAGTAGAACATTTTGCATTAGGTAAAGAACACAAGTCTTTACTTGATGAGTATAATGCATTAAATAAGAAGCATGTTGATCTAACTAATGCACGTGAATCCTTGAAATTAAAGCATTTAGAGTTTGAAAAATCATATAAATAATTAGAACTATTTGTGAGTGGATTAGAGTATAATGAGCATGCATTGAAATTGGAAGTAACAAGCTTTCAAAGTGAAAATGAATTCTTAAAAGGAAAATTTAATGCACTTTAACATAATAAACCATCACCTACAATGACATAATCGTATAACCTATCATCACTGCAAGCATCATATATCCTTAGGAAGAGGCACCACACCCCTCATATATTAGTGAATCCTTTCCTTAGTGTTAGGTGTCATTCTTGTGGCATGCTTGGTCACATAGTCCACACTTGCATAATTTGTCATAGGACACATCTAGTGTAGAGGCCCAAATCACTTATACCATAGTATATCATGTGTGCAAGTCACTCATCAAGGCATAAGGTGGAACCCAAAGTCACATGGATTCCCAAATCTAATATTTGATTGACCATACAAGAGTGCTCTCATAAAAGGCCTAATGAGAGCATGTGGTAGCTGGATAACAAATGCTCAAGGGACATGACTGAAGACATGAAGTAGTTAATAAGCTATAGGCCAGGGCAGGAGGCAAAGTTACACTTGGAAATAATGCCGTTAGGTTAGTGGTAGGATCATGTATGATTGGTAATTCCAAAAAAATTATTATTGAAAATGACTTACTAGTAGATGGCCTGAAACATAACTTGCTTAGCATCAATTAGTTGTGTGACATAGGCTTTCATATTAAATTCTTATCTACTAGTTGTGTGATTAATTTAAATGGAGATATTATTTTAGAAGGAAAAATGATTAATAATATTTACATGGTTGGTTTAAATTATATTGAATAGACTAGTTCTGATTGCTTGAAAATAATTACTGATGAATCCTTGCTATGACATAGGAGACTATACCATATAAGCTTGAATGCTCATAGAAAAATAATAGGTATGTCAAAACTTCCTTTCACTCAATCAAGGATATCACCATCTATAGACCTTTATAAGTCCTTCACATGAATATGTTTGGACTAGTTAGCACTGCTAGCTTAGGTGGGAAAATATATGAATATGTGATTGTTTATATCACATAAAAATAAATCATTCAAGAAATTTAGGACATTCTCCACTTGGATTAAGAAGAAATTAGATTATGAAATCCTAACTATCCATAACGATCATTATGGGGAATTTAAAAATGATAAGTGAATCATTCTGGAAAGAGTTTGATATAGAACGTAATTTTTTTAGCTCTTAGAACTCTTCAATAGAATGGGATTATTGAAAGAAAGAATAAACCTTGGTAGATGCTGCTAGAGCCATACTAGTTGAGTATTCACTTCCTAAGTATTTTTTGACTAAAGTAGTAAATACTACTTGCTATATTCTGATTAGGGTTAATATCAGATCCTAACTCAATAATACACCCTATGAATTGCTCAAAGGAAGAACACCTGATCTCTCTCACCTTCAAATTTTTGGATATAAGGTGTTCATTCTAAAGAATGAAAAATCTTCATTAGAAAAATTTGACCCTAAATCTGATGAAGGAGTTTTCCTAGGATATTTATCTGTAGGTAAAGCCTATAAAGTTTTTAATAAGAGGACATTAGTGGTAGAGGAGACCAATGATATAATATTTAATCAATTTGATAGATTTATTGAGCCTAGGTCAGAAGAATATGAAGAAGTGGTTGAAGTCACTCAAGGAGTAGAATCTATTGACCTAGAAAATAGATTAGAGGCTCAGTACCCATTGCCTAGACATTGGAGATATTCATCTAATCACCCTCAGGAGCTCATCTTAGGAGATGCATCTGTAGGTGTATGAACTAGGCATAGACTTAGAAAGGATGTTAGTCACTCTACTTTCATCTCTATAGTAGAACCCTCGAAGATAGATCAAGCTTTATCTAATTAATTTTGGATCCTAGCCATGCAAGAAGATTTAAATCAATTCATTAGAAATGATGTTTGAGAGTTAGTTATCATACCTAAATACCAGAGTGTTGTTTAAACTAAATGGGTATTCAAGAATATAATGAATGACTCTGGCATAGTAATCAGAAATAAAGCTAGATTAGTAGCTAAGAGGTACAATCAGATTTAAAGAATTGACTTTGAAGAGACCTTTATACCTCTAGCTAGGTTTGAGGCCATTAGAGTGCTATTAGCCTTTGCATGTTTTAGAGGATTCAAGTTATATCAAATGGATGTTAAGAGTGCCTTCATAAATGGGCTGATAAAAGAAGACGTATATGTTGAACAACCCTCAGCCTTTTAGAAATCTCAATTTCTTTATCATGTATTTGACATAAAGAAGGCATTATATGGATTGAAGCAAGCACCTAGAGCTTGGTATGAAAGGCTGAGCATATTCCTCGTAGATAGAGCCTTTATTAAGGGTTGTATAGACACCACCATATTTTTAAGGAAAGTATGAGAAGATCTACTCATTATTCTGATTTATGTTGATGATGTATTGTTTGGATCCACAAATGAGAATCTTTGTGATAAATTTTCAAAAATAATGAGTGAGGAGCTTGAGATGATTGTGATGGGAGAGCTTATCTATTTCCTTAGATTTAGTGTGAAGCAAAGGATGATGGAACCTTTCTTATCCAAACAAAATATATCAAAGATATCTTTAAAAAATATGAGATAGATAATGTTAAAGCAATCAATACTCCCACAAGCTTTACCATTCAATCATATAGGGTTCCCAATAAAAAATTAGTTAATCAGAATAAATACGAAGGGATAATTGAATCACTTCTCTATTTGATCGCAAGTATACCTAATATCATATTTAGTGTATGTATCTATGCTAGATTTTAAGCTAACCCCAAAGAATCCCATATGAGTGTTATTAAGAGAATTCTTAGATATTACCTAGAAACCTAAAACCTAGGAATCTAGTATCATTGACATAGCTTATCTTTCAAAATCATAGGATATTCTGATTTAGACTATGCAGGTTACAAGGTTGATAGAAAAAGTACCTTTGGAACTTATCAATTCATAAGATAATCTTTAGTCTCCTGGTCTCGTAAAAAACAAAATTATGTAGCCCCTAAAGTAGAATACATAACTATAGGAGGCTGTGTTGCTCAAGTCCTATGGCTTAAACAATAAATCCTTAACCTTGGACTCCCAGTCACCACTATTGTGATCATGTGCCATAACACTAGTGCCATTTATATCTCAACAAATCCAATACAACACTCCCAGACTAAACATATAGACATTAGGCACTATTTCATTTGAGATCATGTAACCAAGGGAGATATAGAATTACATTATATAGGTTTGAGGCCGTTAGAGTGCTATTAGCCTTTGCATGTTTTAGAGGATTCAAGTTATATCAGATGGATGTTAAGAGTGCCTTCATAAATGGGCTAATTAAAGAAGATGTATATGCTTGAAACAGGATTAATCAAAAGTTGAAAACTTTAATGTTCTTTTTTTGTATGCTTTTATGTAATATGTTCTGTGATTGTTCATGCTTGTTATTTATATTTATGACAAATTGTTGTATGAATTTTTCTTTTTCATTTCTTTTCATGAAGTTTTACTGGTAATCACACATAAACTCAAAATTTCTCAAATCATACTATGTAATATTATATCGTGTGCTATATGATCATTAAAAAAAATCACATCACTACTCATAATACATCCAATAGCTCTGATTGATTAATTATTGGTGATCATGCTGTATGAACACTAAATTCATACTATATGATACATGTAGCACTCATCATTGGATGAATTGAATTTGGCTGGCATGATATTAAATATTGTATTGTACTATACAAACACTTATTTATACATACGTTATGGCCAATGAATGATTGTGCTCGATGACACCTCAAGATGATCATCTTAACATTGATCATCAAATATAATTCTGATCGTACAATATGATAAGACCAACCATTTTGACTTAACAGACCAGACGAATTAAATTCTATATATCATACTGTACGGTCACACATCCTACTATACGATATGGCTGATTTATATTTAATGGAAGGAAACATAAGGTTTTTTCTTTACTCCAATCTTCTTAATCCTTCTTCCTTCCTCGACAATTTCCCACTCTTTGCAATGGTGAGTAGAAATTGCTCAAGACCTCTTATAGGAAGTTCTTCTAGACATCTCGTTGATTCATGCTTCCCCAAAGTAGGTGATAAAGAAGCCTATCATTGTTATAAGGCTATCGGGATCACCCCTTTCAAAATCATAAATCAGGAATACCTAAACTTCCAGGTACTCAATCTCTTTGCTTAGACCACTCTTCAATTTATTCTTACTCTCGCCTTCCCATTCAACTCCGAACTCCTCTTTGAATTTTTTGTGAGCCTTTGTATCAATAGTGAGGGCATTGCCCTTCAATATTATGTCAATAGAAGGCCCAAAGAGATCACCTATCAAGACTTCGAACAAAGCCTACACCTTTCTACCATCGGTGAAAAGTCCGTTCTTTAGCCTTTCTACCTGACTATAATTTGATCCATGTCAACACTACCCTTAGGGAGTAATTAGTAAATTACCACATTTTTTGAGTTAACACTTTAGTTCAAGACGCCCAAATTATTCAACACATCCTTCGCAATTCAGTCATTCCAAAAGCTAGAGATTGGATGAACATGACACCTATCCATCCAAAGCTAGAGATTGGATGAACATCACACCTATCCATCACTACCTATTTTATAATGTCTGAAGTTGATTTCAATGTAGCTGATCAGATTATTTGATACCTTAAAAATCTTACCTGTATTAGAGATCCTAGAAATAAGAGAAAGCCAAATCTAGCATTAGGTTACATCATCACCTTTATTTTGGAATCCAAATACAATCTCCAATTCCCTACACTACTAGACCATCTTCTAATGTTCTATTAAAATAGTTCCTTCCACATGCTTGATAGTGCTCATCATCCAAAATGTTAATTTTTTGGACCCTGAGCCAGAGGAAGTAGAAAGATGTCCAGCACTAGGTCCAGCACCAGCACCTATACACTAGCCTTCTCAATCTGAGAAAGATTCAGAGATTTTATTAGCGGGAGACTCATTTTGACGCTTATATCACTGAGCATCACTAGTTGCGTGAGAGTGATATGGCATGGTTTGGAGAATAGTTCACATCCATTCGTCGATGCTTTCAACCACCATCACACCACCACCACCTGATCAGGGACCTTCTTATTTTTAGCTTATCTTATTTTAGTTTTTATCTTTACTATTTTTTCTTTTCATTATCATATTTATTTTGTCTTGTTTTACATAGTTTTTCCTCCTTTTTGGTGATATCAAAAGGGGTAGTAGATTGTTATTGGTAGGTTGTAATTCCTACTTTGTTATGACTAGTCTGTTGCTTTGTTTATTTCCCATTCATATTTTTTGTGTTCTTCTATTTCTTTAATTTATTATTTTAAATAAAAAAACTCTCCCTATTTTTAAAAATGTAACTACTAAGGGCAAGCTGGGACATAACAAAGTTAGTTTAAAATCATAATCAACAATGTTTGCCACCATATAAAAGGGGGAGATTGTTGCAAATCTAGATCCAAGTCTTATGACTTTGAAGATAATAAACATTATTATTCTCTTTATTATGCTATCTCTTGTTATTATTATTATTGCATTTTTGTTTCTTATGCACTAATATTTCAAGTCCACTGTATACTTTGTAAAGTAATCAACTCAAGATTTGGTAGATTAGGGTTAAGTGCCTTGAATAGTCTGTATTTCTACTTTTATTTATTTCTATATTTTTTGAGTTAAAGTCATGTATTTGGTGGATGCTAAACTTGGTGACTGTGCACACACACACATACACTCAGGGGAGTGAGATAGTGAGAAAATTAGAAGTTTAATTTTCTGAACTAATTATATTGTATGATCGAGATCATACTATACGATCAACAATTCAAAAAATTATTATAATGCCTAATTGCATAATTAAAGCTATTTGAACTAATTGTACTGTACGATCCAAATCGTATAGGACGATTAATTGAAATTAAGATCTCAAAAGCCAATCATAATTTAGGCAATATTTTAAAATTCAAAATTTGTATTAATCATACCATATAATAGGTATCATAGTGTATGATATAATCAAATCTTGCTTAAATTAATCATGTAATTAGGGGATAAAATTTGGATTAATTGATCTAATTTGATCGTACTGTATGATTTGACAGATCATACTATACAACCTGATCTTTATATGTGATGATATTTATTCACCACCAATCATACGAGATAATAATCTAATTCGATTGTACTAATCATACTGGATGATGTATTATATCGTACAGGACATTCAGCTCAAATACTTGAACATATTGTACAATGCCTTACTATTTGTACAATACTAATAGGGCAATTTGAACTAATTATACTATACGATTGTGGATCATATTATACGATCAATGTCAATTGAATTAAATTATTAGGGCTTCTTATGAAGCCTTGTATTTAAGGTCTCTTAATAGTCTTATTTTAGGTCTTTAGCTGTTGGGTTTTTTGGAGAGAGAGCTTGGAGAAGAGATCTTGAAGTGCTTTGGGAAGGAGAAATGAGAGTTTATATGAGAGGGAGGAGTGTGAGGGGTTATCACATGATTGCTTTGAGCATGCTTCTGCTTTATATTCTCTGAGTCTCTTGCTTGGTTTCTTGGGTGGCTCTAGGAAGAAGATCGTCAGCATAAAGACCATTGAGGTTTTGTGCCTTCACTAAGAGGGTGAAAAAGGAGTGCGAGGTTCTCTACCTTTACTATGAGGGTAAAAAATGAGTGCGAGGTTCTCTTCCATCACTAGGAGGGTGAAAAAGAGCTCAAGGTCTTTTGTCGCACTAGGTTTCTAGAAAAGATTGTAAGGGCTTCTCCTCATAGCTGTGTGGGCTAAAGGAGAGTTACTAAAGTTTTAGTGCAATACTCAGAGAGGAGAACTCGGGGGAGTGAAAGTAGGTCCTTGTTTGATCGAACCACTATAAAATTCTGGAGTGTTCATTCTAATTTTCATTTTCTGCACTTTACTTTTCTGTGATTGATTTTCCTAAATATTGTATGTTGAAAATATGTTGTTGATATTATATTGAGTTGATTTTATTATCATCACCGTTATTGTAAATTTTAATAAGATTATTAACTTTTGCATTGGGTGATAGTATTGCTTGCTTTTAAGTTATAAAAAATCTTAAAATATAGTATTGTGTTTATAGTTTTTTTTTAAAAAACAACCAATTCACCCCCTTCTCCCCCCCTCTTTGTGTTCCTAGGGATAGCTCACCGAGGATTAATATCCAACATCGAACTTTTAGTCGATAAATTAAATTTATTTGTAATAGGTCAAAAGGATTTAATTTAAATTTACTTTTAAGTTATTTGTTATTTTATATTTTAGATGTTTTAATTATTTAAGTTATCTTAGTTTAGATTTTAAAAACCTTGTTTATCGCTTTTAGGGATCGATCATTTGTGCACTTTGTAGGTCAAGTTATTCCTTACAAATATGTTCATTCCATGCATAAATTTTTTTTAATAAAAACCTTATTTTATGAAATAGATTATGTCATTGCATTCAGATCGTCGAGAAGAATCAAATAAGTCTATTCGCGCGAGAATCAGACATCATTTGATGCGTGTCGATGAGAGCGGACGTTATGTCCTTTTTCTTAAAAAATTTAATTATTTAGATAATTTAAAATCTTATGAAAATCCAAAATGAACTAAAATAAAATTCTAATAAATATAATTTATAGTTTAAAACATAAAATGTCAAAAAAACACACACACACATAATAATAATAATAATAATAATAATAATAATAATAATAATAATAATAATAATAAACACAAACCTTCATTTAAATTGTTCCCTATTAAGTTTACATGGAAGGCATTTCAATCCCAACCATTCAACTCTAATCTAATGGCTAATTTTGTCAAAGACAATAACAGGATTTAATTTCAACCCTTAGATAAAGGGTTTAAAAAAAAAAAAAAAAAGTGGCTTCATCCAATGTTGATTCTTGGCCATTGGATCAAAGGTGCATTGGTTATTTTGTCTTTAGATGGTATGATTCATTTGGAAGCTTGCAAAAGAGCTACTAGGGCCGACTAAAAAGTGTTCTGGCTAAAAAGTGTTCCTATCATGGCATTTTCATGAGAATCTCTTCCTCAAGCTCTACATAGCCGGCAACATTCTCTCCCTCTTCATGTTTCTCCCTCTAGGGGCTGCTCCATTTCGCCTAAGAAGAAAAGAAAGCAAGGGTTGCTCCAAATTATGACCAAGCAAGGAGAAGTGACTTGTATATTTAGGCGAAGTAAGAACTCGATTTCTTCTATATAGTTTCGGAAGATTAGTACATTGTTTAATTAATATTTCTCACTATTTTTGTAAGGCTTTAATACACATTTCTATCATGTAAATGCACTCGGATTAAATGAGATTTCTCACTATTTTTACATTAAATTTCTATTTATTTTTAGGTCAATTTCTCATATTTTTACATAAAATTTCTATATATTTTTAGTTTGATTTCTCACTGTTCTTACATAAAACTTCAATATATCTTTAGATTGATTTCTCACTGTTTTTACATAGAATTTCTATATATTTTAAGTTCAATTTCTCACTATATTTACATAAAATTTCTATATATTTTTAGATCGACTTCTCATTGTCTTTGTATAAAATCTCTACATATACTTTTGGGTTAATTTCTCACTGTTTTGGTGTGAAAATTCGTATAGATTTTGAAGGATAGTTTACTATTTTTGTGTGAAATCCTCACAGATTTTTGATTTCCTCATTGCTTTTGCATAAAGTTCTCATACGTTTTGGAATGGATTTCCTACCTTTTTTTGTGTGCAAAATCTTTAAAGATTTTGTAATATAAATGCCTTGTGTAAATAATCATTCCAAATGTTTTTGAAAAGGAAAATATAGAGATTGTCGTTATAGCAATTTGTGCCTTAAGTTTTGTAAAAGATACTTATATCTATATTTATGCTCCAATGTTAACTAGATTCGTATGGCCGTATTGCCAAGTTTTCTTGTACATTTTGTAGAGGCTTATATCTATGATGGGAAACTTCCACTTATCTATGTTGTGTGTGTGTGTATATATATATGTATGATTATCAAATGCTCATCTAAAGTTGTTGGAATGGTTGCGTATTCAGTAATAGATGTGAATGTTTTTTTTAGAAGTCAATAAAGTGGTATAAATTGTTTGAATCTAGCATATAAATGTTCTTTTGTAGCTATTTGTTTCAATTAATCTGTATATTGCTACTCCTTCTGCCATGAGAGGTTTTTACTTGAAATTTCCCATCCGTTTGAAAAGAATGACAATATTTTTTTCTCTAGGTGTTTATAAATTTCTTTTCAGTTTCTTTCCAAACCCATAAACTTGTTGCTGAATATATTGTAGGTGCCACTTTCATGGATTATCTCAATGATCTGATATGATTATTTCTTAATTGCAATTTATTGATTTATTCTTCACTTGGCATGTTTCTATGCTCACCATCATTTTGAGCTATATATGAGTGATTTGGGCATATTTGATGGTTATTGTTAATTTGCCAAATAATTTGTAAAGATTTCTAGCACTTCATGCTTTAGCAAGCAATAGATTTTCCTTTACCACATTTTTGTTTAAAGTTGAATTTGTAAAACATTGATATCATTCCTTATTTCTAATCATTTATATATTATTCATTTGGACACTTTTCTCCTATATAAATGTGTTGTTCGTCAATCGTTCCATTTTAAATGGGTATTCTTTTAATGATATGTTTAGCCATTTGAGATCTTCTTATTTATTTTGATACAGAGGTTTGCAAAAGGGGAATCATATTTGCATGTTAGGTTATATATATAAGTATCAAAAAAATATGAGATGAATTATAATCATACTTAAATCCTTGCAAACATGCTTAGATTTTACTTTCATATGATATCCCAATTATCTTGTGAGTAGTAGCAAATGTAGATCATTCCTATCCTTTCATTATTGCTTTTTTATGACTATTTTGTAGATGCTTTTATACAAATTCATGCTAAAACAATTTCATTAGTTGGTTTATAGAAAATTTGATACAAATTCATATTTCAATTATTTCATAAATGATGCTTTATTATAAGTTTTACAAGAATATTGGTATCATAACATTTAAATGAATAACAGTTTAAATGTAAAGTCAACGGGTATAGCTTGTATACATGTTCATTTCATTAATATATGCATAAATATGTATATACTTGAATATATATATTCTAATACCTCCCTATCTTTATGTTATATGCGAGGAATAATGATAATTGTTTGGAATTCAATTGGAGCTATTTGGACAGTTAAAGAGTAGAGCTAAGGAAATGAGTAGCCTCCATTTCCTCCAAATAGAGGTGCTACAACTGGTTTGCACCGTTGACTTGCTCCAGTGAGGTGAATTCTATAAACTTAACAGCCCCCCAAACTATTCTAAACCTTACATATGAATAGGATATCCTAAACCATAGGTCCTTATAAGGACCTTGTATTTAAATCTGAAACCCAATCACCCGTTAGTGAGTAGGATATTACTCGTTACTACAAAACTTAGGAGTTTCGTAGCGTTAATATATCAACCCACCAAGAAATACATTTCTTTGATTTTCTTAAATCATAATTTACATAATAAAGTAAACATTTTAATAAAATAAAATAAAATAAATAAATATCTAAAATAATTAAATATAAATAAACCTGATTTATCAATACTTAATAAATGAAATTTATTAATCAATTTAAATTAAATCACAAAAATTCATTCTAAAGCTCAGGCCATTGTGAACTTAATACTGAACAAGGGGATATCAAAAACCCCATTAAATTCAATATACAATCGTAGAAATTATAAAATTCATTAATTAACTCAATTAATTCATTAATTAAAAGGCTGAACTTATAAAGTTCATAACTAACTCTATAAAAGTCAAAATCATACAAACACAAAGAGGATTACCACTCAACCTAAATGACTAATAATAAATCAATAATTAATCAATTAATTAAATTTAAATAACAAAGCCAATTGCTATTTAATTTAAATAAACCATTAAGAATTTGATAATTAATAGAAATGTAATTAATAAAGTTGATTAATCAAAATCAACAATTCACAATCAAACGTAAATAAATAGGTGATTACTGGATAACCCGTGCTTACAAAGCTATTAGTTTATCCCCAAGGAGGATGAAATAAATCTCATAGCCAGGGTTTAACAAAGGTAAGTACTATTCAATTTAAATAAATGTTCACCCAAATCATTAAAAATACTTAAAACATTAGAGACTTTAAAAAACCAATCATGAAAGTTCGATAGGGATGTTAAGCCCTAGTGAACTAGTCCCGAGGCTAACCAAGAGGAGGGGGGTGTGAATTGGTTATTTAAAAATTTCACGATAACAATGAAAATCTTTTCGATAATTACCAGCGGAAACAAGTAAACAAGAACGAAAAGATCAATCACAGATATTCACCCAAGCAGTTAATATCGAAAAAGTAAAGTGCAAAACTGAATCAGAAAAGTAAACCAGATTTTATAGTGGTTCGGTCAACTTGACCTACGTCCACTCCCCGGAGCCTCCCCTCCGGGTATTGCACTAAACAAAAAGTGTCTCTCCTTTTGCTCCCACAGCAAGGTGGAGAAGCCTGTACAAACACCTCCTTTTCACCACACGGTGAGGCAGAGAACCCGACCTCCTTTTGCTTCCTCCTGAAGCAGGCAGAGAACCTTCGAACTCCTTTTGCTTCCACCTGAAGCTGGCAGAGAACCCCGGATCTTCTTGCGAATGATCCTCCGACGATGAACACCGACTCGACGAAAGACGACGAGCGGAGAAGATGACTCTGATCCGTGCTTGGAGCAACCTTAGTGAATCCCTCACTGACTCCCCCTCACAAGATCTTCTCTCTCTCTCTCTAGGGTTTCTCAGGGAAGGAAGGTGGCAAAAACTTTTTCTTATTTCAAAAAAAAGTTCTTTTATAGGAGGGCTTAAAATTTGCCCTAAATCTCAACTGGTCGGCCAAGATCGTCCAGGATGATCGATAGATCATCCTGTACGATCTGTTCAAATTCAGCTGTTTCAGCCTGGACGATCTGGCTCTTCTGGATGATCAGTAGAAAATATTATTCATATCGTCCCATACGATCCTGCGATCGTCTGGGATGATTAGTGCAAATCAAGGAATATCGTCCAGAAGATAGTTCGGGTCGTCCAGAGAAATCTGTGCTGGACGACCAAAAAATGACTTGATCATCCAGGACGATAGGGACATCGTCCTGTACGATTAGTTCAAAAAGTGCCCAAATTAGCCTGAACACAGTTCGAGTTGTATAGCTGAAATGCACTAGCCAGGACGATATGATCGTATCAATCAAAAATAAATTACTTTCCTTAATTACCAGATTAAATTAGGCATGATTGTACTGAATCATCCAGGATGATACACGTATCGTCCCGGACGATCAGACCAAATAACTAAAAATAAAAACATGCCTAACTTGATCTGGCGGCTGAGAATTTCTGATTTGAGCATAGCGTCCCGTACGATCCAAAGATTATCCAGGATGATCTTCTTAATCAGACCCTCTTAACTTAGTCGCCCTAATTAGGGTTTCTGTTTTTACCTGATCGTCCAGGATGATGTGAATATCATCTAGGACGATCTGAACAAAAACTGAACAGAAACTCTAATTCACTCAAGCTCTCCCCCTGAGTGTGTGTGTACAAGGTTACTTAGTACATTGGACACACTTGGACCTGATCCTGAGTTGGCTTGAGTGCCTCGTGGTCTTTTGTGTCTGAAACAGATTAGCCAAGCAAAACACATTGGAAACATGTTTGTCATCATCAAAACCATATTTGCAACAATTCATTACTCAAATTGAATAATTAAAATCCATCATAAAATTGCATTAGCTTTTAACAAACTAGATTCAATTGATAATTAACTTAAATAATCAACCTCCCAGGACATATCAATCACACCAAACATTTTCCCCATACTTGAATTTAATTACTAGGTCTACTAACTCTAGCCTTAGGCTAGGCCGTAGTGTGTTTAGTTTGATGCGGGTACCATTGCGTGGAGGGTATCCCTAGTATGTTTTCTTATTTTTAGTATTCTGTATGTCATGACATTTATAATTAAATTCTTAAATTGTATCTATTTGCATTATATCCATACATTCATTGTATATGTTTCCTTTTTTTATTGTGATAGAAAAGAAAAGTAAAATGTATCTTGGTTGGCTTGTAAAATTAAAACGTAAAGTGTATTTAAATGTATATTTAGATTGAGTTGTATAGTATCAGTGTTGTAAAAGGTTATAGATGATTATTTATATGAAATTCTAAAATGTAGTAGACCTTCTTCCTTTGAAGGTTACTATAGTTTGGAATGTATAAAGAAGAGCTAGAGCCAGAAGATTCAAGATATATAATAAGCAATCATATCTAAATCTACATTATTTAGGAAGTAAAAATTCGAGCTTATTTGTTGGTGGAGCCTGGACACCATTATTTTTCATCAGACTCTGGTTTATTTTTTGATGAAATTATAAATGAATAATATGCTTTATTTATACATTATCATTCATGCATCATTTGCATTGTGCGATTAGAGTTATAAAGCACATTATTAAATATTTGATCAAAGTTTTCTAAATTACAAATCCATGATTCCTTAGGATAAAGTCACCTTATCTTACATATATAAGGCGTCGGTTATTTTCTGGGATGTTAGCTAGCTTTCCACTCCAAGCAGACATAAGTCTAGATCATGCACCCCTCAGTGTGTCTTTCCTAAATCTTAAAAAAAATTATAAATTTGTAATCTCCTTTAAAATGATAAATCAATCTCTAAAATTTTGAACTCAATTTTTTAATTAAATCTTCATATATTTATAAAGTCTAATCCTTACTTTAATCAAGAGTATTATCTTCAGAGATGTAATTAACTATAAAGGGTTGCCTCTGTTGGGAGTCTAAAATATTAAAGTAGGGGGAAATCTTTGGGCGTGGACTAAATCTTTTTCTTGGTTAGTTTCATAATTAAAATGATAAGTGAATGAAAATTTTATCCTTTAGGATGATTTTTACATTTCTTGTGATGAGTTTGATTATGAAAATATATTATTTCTCTTCTTAAGTTGATAGTATTGCATTAGTCTATCTTTCGAATTAGTTAATGTTGGCTAAGCAGATTTGTCTATATAAACACTCAATCCCAAATCAGTGGTCATATTCATTTAAATTTGTACATACACCTTAGTAATTAATGACTCCAAAGTGTGTTTCAAGTCAATAATCAACAAGTCCTAGGCTTCAAAAGATTTCTTTTGGTTCATCCCTTTGGAGGTCAGAGACAATTTATCAGATCCAAATGTAACGAAGAGTATTCCTATTCATGATCTTCCAAATGGAGATGAGGGAACCTTTCATTCCAAGGTTGATCAAGATAATTCTTTGGGGAATTAAGAGGTCAACTCTTACGGACATTGGATTCATGTAAAATATAAGTAGAATAAGTTCAAATCTGCTATTGGACCAAATTGAATGCAATCTGGTGTTGTTGAAAGGAAGACCTTATTCAAGAATCTTAAGAGTGTTGTCCAATCTGGCGCTTAATTTTTTTGATTTAAAGGGCTTGGAAAGACAAGAGAGAATGCTAGTAACAAGATGGTAGATGATCCTTTAATGAGAATAAATGTAGCTGATAATGTTGTTAAATCTACATTTGGTACTTTCAATGGGTAGAAGATTAATCTTATGGTAATGTGGTGCTTAGGAAGAAAGATGTTGCTAATCTTTTTATTGCTAAATCTTTAGATGTCAAAATTAATAAATCATTAGAAGAATCTATTCTAAAGGAAGATCCTGAAAATGATTTGATTGGCATAATTGAGATAAATTCAAGTTTGAAGGAGAGGGATTTGATCCCTTCCGATTTGATATTGAATAAAGTTAATGTGGATGAAGGCTCTAATTCTTTGAGAAGTAATAAGTTACATGGGTTGAAGGAAGCTAGAAGGCATTCTTTCCTTAATTTGGGAAAGTTGTTAGGAGATGGTAAATCATTGGGTCACAAATTAAAGCTTTGTAAGGAGTTTAAAATGTTAGGACCCATTGAAGACATTTCAAAAAGGAAATTAGAATTTGGAGAAAAATTGAACGGCAGGGACAATTCCCCTTCAGTCATTTTACGACATCTATCTTGTTCTGGAATTGTAGGGGAGCCATGAAGAAAGAGGTTGCCCACTATTTAAGGGAAATAGTGAAGGAAAATGATATTTTCTTTATTGGTTTAATGGAGTCAAAATATCTTCCATTGATAGGGGAGAGGTCAATATGATCACTGGTGATGGGTGGGAGTTTCATCATCATCCTATTGTAGGTACTTCGGGTGGTATCCAAATTCTATGGAAAAAGAAATCTTGTTCATTCTCTGTGCTAGAAGATGCTTATAATCGTGTTGTTGGATTGTTAACGAATCCTTCTTCAGGTGTGTTGTTAGTTTCAATTTTGTGTGGAAGCAAAGATGTTCATATTAGAAGATATTTATGGGAGAAGGTTTAGTCCAATCTTACTACAGATCTCACATAATAAGTGTCCTCAAAGTAAGTTAATTTGTTTTGAAAATATCTAAGCTACTTATCCAACTTCTTGGGTAATTGTCTCCAAAAGTTAGTGGAAACCAGATACTAGGAACTCTGTTGAAATTTTTGAAAGGAAAGTGAGGAGGTCTCTTCATGCATTATCCTTTTAGAGAAAAAAAAAGTTGATGGAGTTGATGCTTTTAAAGGATTCCATACAAAATCAAATTTTATTAATGCAAGAAAAAGAATGCTTAGATGGTGGTCTGAGTTCATGTAAACAAATTGAGCATAGGTGGAAAGTTTGTGAACTAATATAACCCTTGTTAGGCTACATATATGGTGGAGCCAGAGGGCCAAAATAATATGGATGGAAGAAGGGGATGCTAACACAAAATTTTATCATGCTTTTGATTCAGCAAGATGTAATTGGAATTGGGTCTATCAAATCAAAAACTAGGATTGAGTGTTGGTGGAAGAACCAAGTGTTATTAAAGCTATTTTTATCAATTATTTCAGAATAAATGGAGGGAGAGAAGGTGTAAACTAGTTGGATGGCCTGATTTTCTATAGGACCAATAGGTGGATGATATTAAAGAGAAATTGCTAGAGGAGGATTTTATTAGGGAAGAGATGTGGGAAGCTATTAGGCTCTTGGGAAGTAACAAATCTCCTGGTGTGGATGGAATCGGTCCTTCCTTTCATAAAGCTTACTAGGAATTTATAAAAGAAGATCTTTGGAAGGTTATATCTTATTTCTTCGAATTAGGTATGATGCCATCACCATGGAATGACACTTTGGGAGTCACTATTCCTAAAGTTCAGCTTGCTATGGAACCTTCCAAATTAAAATCAATTAGTATGATCAAACCATCTCTAAGGATGTAGCAAGAATGTTACTTAATATATTAAAGTATTGCATTCCTAAGATTACATCTAAGGAGCAGGTCACCATTGTTCCTGGAAGATCAATGACATATATTGCTTACTAGCTCAAGAGATTTTTAGCAAGTTTATTTGCATCTAAAAGTGGGTTAATGGAATTATAGCTTGACATAGAGCAAACTTATGATAGCATGGGTTGGCCTTCCTTGTCCAAGTTTTGAAATATATATGGGGCTTCCTCTTAAAATTTTGAATTGGATTATGTAATTTTTAATTAATCCCAAATTTTCCATTCTTTTGAATGGAAGGATATCTGATTGGATAGAAGCCAAGTGTGGATTTTGATAGGGATGTCCTTTGTTGTAATTTTTATTTATTAGATGTGTAGAACCACTGTCTAAGGCTATTGATCAAAGAGCTGGTGAGTTGGGGATTAAGCTGTCACCAAAGGATGAAAATATTTTTCATCTTCTGTATAGAGAAGATATTTTAATTTTCTCTGAATCTTTCAACAAATCAACAAGAAGGATCAATACGATTATTGCTGAATATTATATTTGTACTGGACATAAAGTAAATAGCAGTAAATCTATATTGTTGTGTGGTAAATTTGTGTCATGTAGGAGGAAGAAAAGGCTGGTATATTTGATTGGTCATAGGTTGGTAAAGGAGATCAATCACCTTGGAGTTAAAATTATTTTATGAAGGTTGAAAGTAGCTAAGTTTCAAATTATATTGGTCCATGTTTTGGGCAGATTAAATGCTTGGGGAAATAGATTTTTGTCAATTGCTGCGAGGTTAACTCTCATAAAATCTTCATTACTAGCTCTTCCATCTTATCTTATTACACATTCTTTGGTGCCCGAAGGAGTGTTGAATGATCTGGGCATATTGTGTAGGGATTTTTTGTGGCATAAGGACCAAGGTAGACAGGGTCTTCATTATGTGGCATGGGAAGACTTGTGGCTTCCAATTGAATATGGTGGAATGGGTTTCTTTTTCAGTAATTACAAGGAAAGGACCATTATGGTTAAGGTTAGCATAGAATTTCATTCATAAACTAAATTCATTGCTTAACAAGAGCATTTTTACCAAATATGGGAAGGTTGTATGGAATGGTGTGGTTAAAAGGAGTTCATCATCTATTTGGAGAATTCTTATGGAGGGAGCCAAATTTCTCTTGCCTTTAATAAGATGGAAGGTAGTAAATGGAGTCAATGTGATGATTTTGGAAGATAATTGGATCTTAGATAGAAATCAAGAAATATGGCCTACTTGTTGTGATTTTTAAAGATTACAAGGTATGAAAGTTGTTCATTTCTTGAACGATGGAAATTGGAACTTTTCCAAATTAAGTTATACTTTAGAGAGCATTTAGTTCAAAGTATTTTACAATTTCCTATTTATTCAGGTATGAATGAAGATCAACTCCAGCTCTTAAATGGAATGTCTAGGAATTCAATTATGACAATAACATAAAAAAATCATTAAATCTAGGGGTTGTAACAATTGGGAGATTAAAATGGATGAGGTGCTTAAAACTAAGTCCTTGATAGCTACTTTTTTGATAAAGAATTAAATGGAATGCATTACTAACTAATGAATGGATTATGTATAAAAGATTGGAGGTGGTGAATCTATGCCCAAGAGGATGTCACTAAGTTGAAGATCTTGATCATATTTTGGTCAACTGCAGGAAATTATAGGAAATAATTACAAAATTTAGATCTCGGGTGATTCATATTCTTGTATATCAATATCTTTTAGAATGTTTTAAGGAATTATAGAAGATTTCTAAAAGTAACTTAGCCATGGCAAGAATCTATGGTAGCTCTATTTTTCATTCATGGAAAGCATAGAATGTTGCCAAACATGGTAATCCAGTAGAATCATCTTCTATTATAGTTTCTTATGTTATATTTATAGAAAGACCACCTTATTTGAATCTAATTAGGGAGAACTGAGATACTAAACAACTTACACAACTAAATAAATGTTGGCATCCCCCACCTCCCATTTGGATAAAAATCAATTATGATGCTTCTCTTCTCAAATCCAATTAGGCAAGGGTAGGGGTGGTAATAAGGGATCACAAAGGTAGATTTCCTATGGCATTTGGAAAGCAAATTCAGTGTTGGAACATTGCACAAGTTGAGCTACTTGCAGTAATGGAAATTAGTGAAGTGCTACAAGGTTGGATGTATGAAAAGAAATGAGTTATGATTGAAGGCAATGACGAGAACATCATCATGTTATTATAGGATTCAGTGGAGAAAATTAAATGGAAACTAGCTAATTTCTTGAATCATGATTTATCCTTTTTATCTGATTTCAATCAAGTATTTTCTTCATTACAATGATAGAGATTATAATAAGGTTTTAGATTATTATGCCTCTTATGTGTTTCAGATAATTTTTATTGAGATAATATTTTAGATAATAACCTTTCTCCAACTCTATTAGATTTGTTGAGAAAGGAATATCATAGTGTACCTATAACTTAGTTGATTGTAATCCTCTTTTAATTTCAATGCAATATGCAAATCTTAAAAAAAAAAAAAAAGGATAAAGCAAGCACGTAAAGCCCTCATTTTAATCCTTAATGATTTTTTTGATTTATATTTAAATAACCATGTTAGTTAACAATTTCAGGGTGCTTGAAGCTTTTAATTAACAAGTCTTAAGCTTTCAAATGAAATGTTTTTGTTCCCCCCTTAGGGATGAAGCAAACACCTGAAGCCTTTATTTAATTTAAGTATTTAATTCAGATATATTTAATAATTTAAATTTATTGAAATGATTTATGTTTTATTATTTAATCTTTATCAATTTATATATTTTTTCTTACTGATATTGTTTTATTTATTATTTGTATTTATTTATTTATTATTTATCAACTTAAGGCTTATTAGAAGGGTTGATAATGATTTGACTTTATTTTTAATGAGAATTTCAGAGTTTTATTATTTTTATAAAATTCTATAATTTATTTAGAGTTCAATTAAATTTAGTTGTATTTTTAGGATTTGTATTTATTTAATCATGATTTTTACCAAATAAGTCAAATTAATTAAATTATTTATTAGGGTAATTAGGCTAGTTTTGATTTTTGATCCACATCAACCCAATTCACTTGAAATCATCACCAGAGATCATTAGTGACCTCAGATGTTGATTGCAAGAGTTTGAAGTCATTTGAGATTTCATTTTTATTTTAAATTATTTTATTGATTTTGTTATTAATTTTTGTTCTTAATTTTTAATTAATTTTTATTTTAACATTTTATTATGGGGCATTTTTTATTACATATTGAATTTATGGTTGAATTCAATGCAATTTATATTTTTTTATTTTATTTAAGATTTTACATAAAATTCTTTTTTTTACCCCAAAAAAGGATTTTCCATTAAAATAAAAAATAGGGTACAAAAGAAATTCTACTATGCATCCCCAACATAAAGGAGCAAGCATAAAAGGAAAACTAAAGAAATGCACAACCAAAAAAAAAAAAAAAAGAAAAGAGCAAAGAAAAACCCATAAATATTGAATAATTGAGGGGCCCAATTCCCCGCTTAAGATCTCATCAGTTACTTTTTTCCTCTTTCGAGGGGCGGTGGTGACAGGCCCCAGCTGCTGAAGTTCTTTCTGAAGGTGACCATTAGACACTCTCGGTCTATGCTTGGAGAGGTTCAAACTGTTGTTGGTGATATCCCTCTTCTGAGATTTTTGAGCATTGAGGACAATAGGCTTTAGGTTGGAAACAACTGATGTTGGTAAGGGGCATCTCATTTAATGACCTTTAGAAGGGTTGGCTGGAAGTTGGCCATTCTTCTTTGTCTTTTGCCTTCTAGTGATGACATTCCAAGTTCCCAATAGATCTCTAGGTTGGGTAGATGGAGAATCATACTGCTGAGTATGCACGAAAATAGATGGATTCTAGATTTTCCTAGCTTAAGATTGAATAGTGCTGTCAACATGGCTTGCAGGCTGCAGATTAGTTATGGAAGGGTAAGTCTCCACTTTATAGCCAATAAATACACAATGTAAACAAAGATGAGAAAGGACCTCGTAGTTAACTTCTTGAAAAAATCTTCCATTCAAGCCCTTAATCCAAAACCCTAGGGATATTTTCTGTGTCAAATTAATGTGAACACAGACTCTAACAAAAGAACTTTGACCCCAAGATGATGAAGGCTCATCCATCCAAAGAGGTTCAAAAATTATAGCAGCCAAACAGGTAATATTGGAAGGCCCAATGTATCATAAGAAGCTGAGGAAATCAGATCTAAATTTGCGAGGAGAACCCCTTCATATCCTCAAGAGAGAAAGAACATGACCACCGATCAAGGCCAATAATGCTCCGGGCTATAATCCAAGGACCACCCCTGAGGATGGTACCAAAAGCATCAAACCTCTGAAAAAAAGAGATAAAGCAATTCAGAGTAATGGTGATTAACTAAAACTCCCCAATATTTGACCATCGTTGTGATAGTTCACCTTTGAACCAAGCAAAAGAGAGAGAAATTAGCTAAATTTCAAAATTCTGTTTCCCAATTTTTTCTCCATCTTCGTCGTCGCTCTCAGGCGATGGCGGCGGACAGTCGCTGGCATCCTCTGACGTCTATAGTTGTATCTGCCGATCAAGTGGAAGAATACAACATTCGTCGTCAGGTAAATCAAGGTGAAGTTCCAATTGCTTCGAGGTCTAGGATGACAGAACGACCTCTGGTTATTAGGGAAGGTAATTATTCTACACCTCCTAAAATATTGAAGGTAGAAGGCAAGGGTAAGGGTATTTTGGTTTCTTCTCGGCAATCCTCTCTGCAATTGAAATATAATGGTTTCTCTCCTTTGAAATCGTCTGATTGGGAGGCATCCTCATCTAACATGAAGATTTTTATTAACAACTTCGGTCATTCAAATGCAATCTCTGACCTCCGGCCAGAGATAATTGTGAATTTCCTGAAAAGCGGTAACAAAAATTCTCACGCTACTGATGATGAATGTCCAGTTCGTGATTATGTAGAGTTGCCTGGAGAGAATTTTAATTTTCCATCTTTGTCGAAAGCTGGTGATTCTGTGCAGTCAAATGTTTGTGTTATTGACTCAGCAACAGTCGATTTGAAGGAATTAAATGGTAAGGTAAATCCAGGTTCTAATGCTGATGTGGTTGGTTTAAATCCTTGGACAAGGAGGCAGAATATTAAAGTTAACTTTACATTGATGAGTCTTATCTATTTGAAGATAAGAAGGCTGTGAAACTGGATGAAAAAACTATTTTAACGCCATTGTGGTCAAGGTCTTTGGGAGAGAAATTCCAAATCATCTGATTGCTGCTGAATTAAGGAGTCAATGGGCGAAGTTTGGAAAATTCCATCTAACCGTTCTTGGTCTTGGGTGGGTGCTTTGCTCTTTTAACAACTTAGAAGAGGTAGATAACGTGTTAGAGGGTGGCCCTTGGTACGTTAATGGGCACATTGTTGGAATGGATAAACGGACTCCCCATTTTTTTTCCAACTTCTTTTAAAGGATTATCATCTCCGATATGGGTAAGGATGCCTCACCATCCACTGCTTTATTGGGATGAGAATAATGTGGGGAGAATAGCCTCTATGATTGGAACACCCTTATGGATTGATGGTAACATGTTCCAATGGAGTAAAAGGGAATATGCAAGGGTTTGTGTTAGAATGGATCTAAATAAACTGTTTCCTACTGGTGTTTGGGTGGAAGGACCTTGTGGGAGGTTTTTTCAAAAATTCAAATACGAAAAAGTCTCCTCATTTTGTTTCAACTATGGGAAAGTTGGTCACCTTGCTAATCAATGTGTGGGGAAGGAGAATTCTGAATTAAAGGTTGTCGCTCAAGTGCAGGGGAAAGAAGATGGCACAATCACAGAGAAATCAGCTGAAGAAACCATTTCTGAACCTATTTATGGACCTTGGGTCCATGTTAGAAGTAGAAGAAGGAAAGGAATGTTCAAGCAGGTCTCAAGTAGTAATCCAATCTCTGGTAAGAAAGATACTCCTGCGGTGAATCATTCAGATAATGGTGAAGTAAAAAAAGGTGATACAGCTAGCTCAAATCAGCTTGTAATCAATGAGAATGGTAATGGAAGTGAGACTGTGTCTGTTTCTGTTGAAGTACCGACAAGTGCTGTGGATGCTGAGAATGGGGCCATTGATCCCGTCAATTTGAATGATGTGGAGAATAAGTTTAATGTGCTGAATAGTATTGATCAAGAACATGAGCTTACCAATACTTTGGCTTAGACAAAAGAAGGAGAAATAATCACTGAAAGTGGGAAATCTGAAATTTTAGAGCCTTTGGAAGATGAGTCCAAAGGAAAGAAATTCAGACTACAAAAGGAGTTAAGGTATTTGAGCAAGGATAGTCTCACACTTCCTAGAAGGAAAGGCAGTTTGGTAAAGAATGGTAGAGGTGGTAGTAATCCCTTCTCTACAAATTAATGGCTTCCGTCACTTTTTGGAATTGTAGGTGGGCAAGGAAACAAGAAGCCTCCCGCTATTTAAAAGAAATGGTGAATGAATTTGATGCTCTTTTTGTTGGGCTAATAGAAACTAAGATTGCTTGTGTTGACAAGGTTGAGTTTAAGAAAATGTTGGGTCCTCGGTCGGACTTCTTTTTGCTTCCTGCAGAAGGCTTATCAGGTGGCATGATAATTTGTTGGAGATCTGATTTGGTGTCTTTTTCTCGGAAGTTTTCTTCTTCTCAAATGGTAGTGGGAGAACTTAATCTTCCTTCTAGAGGAGTTTGGTTGATTGGAACGGTATATGGAAGTAGAGATGTTCAGGAGAGGAGGGATTTGTGGAGAAGTCTAGAAGCTTTCTCTAACTTGAAACTACCTTTTATTGTGGGAGGTGACTTCAATTGTGTATTATCTCAAGAGGAGAAGAGAGGAGGTAAAAAGTTCTCATTTTCCCAAGGGCCACAAGATATGAATGGGTTTATGAATAGATGTGATTTACATGATGTGGGGATTATTGGACCCAAATTCACTTGGTGCAATAATAAATGTGGCGGTGCAAGGATTTTAGAAAGGATAGATCGGGTTCTCCTAAACTCCTTGGCCTTACAAGTTATTCAACCAGCAGTGGTGCGTCATCTTACTAGAATAGCGTCGGACCATAGCCCTCTGTTGGTTAAAATCTCTTCGTCTGGGTTCCGGAGGAGCAAGGTACAGAAATTTGAAGAAGTTTGGTGCTCCTACCCTGCATCTTTTAGATTATGGAGAATTCTTGGAGGAAGGCAGCTAGTGGTAATACTACCCATGTACTTAACACTAAGTTCAAGAGAGCTTTGAAGGCCTTATTTTTTTGGAGCAAATCAAAGTTTGTGAGTCTAAAGGAATTGAAAAAGAGACTGAAGATGGAAATTACTGAACTGCAAAGAGAAGAAGCCGAGAAAGAAGATTTTTCTGATCTCAAGCTTGCGGTTCTTAAAGCTAAAGTAGTGGAGTTCAATTCTACTCTTGGTAGGCTTGATACATGGTGGAGGCAAAGGGCTAAAGTAAAATGGCTTGAAGAAGGGGACTCCAACTCCAAGTACTTTCATTCGTTTGCTTCCAACAGACGGAATAACAACTTTGTTCATCAAATTAAAAATGTCCAAGGGAATGTGTTTGAGGAACAGAAACAAATTGAAGAAGTGTTTTATGAGTTCTTCAATGCAAAATGGAAAGGGAGGACTTGCGGTCTAAAGGGATGGCCGATTCCTTCTTATGTTCTGAGTAATGAGGACAAGAGAATTCTGTTAGCAGACTTCTCCAAGGAAGAGCTAGAGGAGGTGGTCAAACATTTGGAGTCTAGCATTTCACCAGGTAAGGATGGAATTACTTATTCTTTCATCAAATTCTATTGGAAAATTGTTAAGGAAGACGTTTGGAAGGCTATTGCTTTTTTTTTGATACCGATGTGATGTGTGAAGAATGGAAGGAAACATTGGTGGTCTTAATTCCGAAAATCAAGAATCCTAGTTGCCCTTCGAACTATAGACCAATCAGCTTATGTTCTTCAATTTATAAAGTCGTGGCTAAAATGTTATTGAATAGGCTTGTTTGGCTAATCCCAAAGATTATTTCAGAAGAACAAACTGCCTTTGTTAGAGGTCGGTCTCTTTCAGATCATGTGTTGCTTTCCCAAGAACTAATCCACAAATTCAGGTTATCCAAAAATAAAAAAAGTTTGATGGCTATCAAGGTAGATATGGAACAAGCCTATGATAGCATGGGCTGGTCTACCTTAAAGAAAGTTTTAGATCATTATGGTTTCCCTAAGAAGTTTTCTAACTTATTGATGCAGTGTGTGCTAGATCCTAAATTCTCCCTTCTCATTAATGGTAGCAGCTCTCCTTGGATAAAAGCTGAATGTGGGTTTAGACAAGGGTGTCCATTGTCCCCTTACCTATTCATCTTATGTTCACAATTGCTTTCCGAAGCATTCTCTCAAAGGGGGAAAAAAATTGGTATCAAAGTGGCTCCTAAAGGTGACAAAATCTCACATCTTCAATATGCTGATGATGTAATTATTTTTTCAATTGCCAACCTCAAACATGTCAAGAAAATTAACAAGCTATTGAAGGATTACAAAAAGTGGATGGGTCAAAGAATCAGTGCTCAAAAGTCCTCTGTTCTTTTCGTAAATGCAGTAGGAAGAAGGAAGGCTATGAGCCTAGCTAGAACTCTTGGTTTTAAAATTGTTAATGAGCTCAAATATCTTGGAGTTAAGCTAACAACAAGGAGATTAGTTCAATCAGATTTCCAAAATCTGTTGGAAAAAGCTAGCAGCTGTATTCAAGCTTGGAATAAGAAGTTTATTTCTCTTCCTGGTAAACTCATTCTCATCAAATCTTCATTGCTTTCTCTTCACACATTCTTATCCACTCATTCTCTTGTCCCTAAGGGAGTGTTGAATGATTTGGATAGAATGTGTAGGGACTTTCTTTGGGGAAAAAGTAATAATACAAAGGCCTTCATTATGTGGCCTGGGACAAACTGTGTAGTCCAAAGAAGATGGGAGGGCAAGGGGTGCTTTCGGCATCAAAAGCTTTAGGACCTCTAAGGGCAAAGTTTGCTTGGAATTTTCTTTCCAATCCCTCATCACTACTAAATAGGAATTTGGAGGCAAAATATGGAGATGGTATTTGGAATTCTCAAAGCAAAAGCTATGACTCCTCTACTTAGAAGATTTTAAAGAATGGAGCTATTTTTTTGAAGAATATTATCAGATGGAAGATCTCGGATGGTACTAATGTCGACACTCTTAGAGATGTTTGGATTCTTCATAAAAGTATAGAGCGTTGGCCTACGTTTGTGGCTAATTCCATCGAAACAGGTACAAGCCTTGCTAAATACATTCAAGACGGTAGATGGAATGAAGACAAGTTGAAATTGGATTTTGGTCCAAGCCTCATAGAGACTATATATGCTATTCCAATTTTTCAATCACAAAGAGATCAAATGGAATTAATGCTTATAAGCACTGAGAGAACCATCGCAGCATTGGTTTCTGAAAAAATACACGCAAATGAAGCTGCTGATTTCAGCTGGGATTGGAAGAAAAGCCTGAAATTGCATCCACGGGTGGAGTTCTTTTGGTGGAGACTCTTGCTTAATGCGATTCCTACTAATTCATTTCTGATGTATAGGAGATTGCAAGACTACAATGGCTGTCCGAGAGGATGTTTGTCAGCTAAAACTTTAGATCATATTAGAGGTAATTGTGTGTATATTACCCAGGTTTTTGTGTTACTGAACAAATGGGGATTTCAGGTCCCTATGTTCTTTGATTTGGAAGGATGTAATCGGTAAATGCTGCAGCTTTCTGAAGCTAGCCCCTTTATAGAGAACTTGTATTGTTCAGCTGTGTATCTGTCTTGGAAGAGCAGGAATAAGCTACAACATGGGGAGAAGGAAGTGAACACCACGGTAACTGCTACTTACTCAGTTTGTTATGCTGCGGCATCATTCCATTCGGAAGCCTGGGATGTCAACCAGCTGGTGAAGCTGTCCAAAGACTTTTGTCATCCTCGTCCACCCGAGTGGATCAAGCTCAACATTGATGCCTCTTTTAAAAGCAATTACGAGGGAGGCATTGGTGGAGTCATAATAGATTCTAAAGGAAGATTTTTATGTGCTTTTGGGTTCTCTTATTTACATTGGGATCCTACTGAGCTTGAGTTCCATTTTATTATGGCTTTTAAGAAGGTTATGCAAGAATGGAGGTTTGAGAAGAAGGGTATTATTATTGAAGGAGATTGTGTCAATGTAATGAAAAATGTTCACAGTATGCTGAATTATGATGATGTCAAGGATCCTTTCTTCAAGAGGAAAGATCTTTCCTTTCTTAAGGAGTTAAGTTAAGTAGTCATTCAAGTTGTAAATAGGAAATGTAATAAGTTAGCCGATTGTTGTGCTAACTTAGCTTCTTCTAGGAATTTTTTTTGGGATGACGTTGGTTGTAATAATATTCCTCCTTACTTTCTGTCTTTGTTAAAGGAGGAATGTGATAGGGGAGCTATCACTTAGGTCATGCTATTTGGTATTCAATAAAATTTGCTCTTTGCATTCCCTCAAAAAACCAAGCAAAAGAGACCCGCTTGCCCAGAAGTTTCCCAACTACTGCACATTCTAATTAAGATATATTTTCATGAACTTTCTAAGGTTTAGGCTCAAGGAAATTCCATCCTCATCAAGCAGCTCCTATTGGAAAATTTTGTCTAATGGAGTATAAGAGGGCTTCCTCCAAGAAAAATGCCTTGGGTTATGGTCCCCAAACAACCTTGACTGCTTAGGGGAATTTTTTTGCTGGATAGGGGATGAAAATTAAAACCAACTGCTCCCAAGCTATGGGAAGTAGGCACAACAGCGTTAACACAAATAATTAATGTGCAATTTTCTATAACAAGCAATTCTAGAATTATAGTAATGGGGAGTTAACCCTACAAGAAACTAAGCTCCATCTAAGCTATTAACACAATAAAGACCAGAAACCACATTACAATCACATGTTGGAAGATTTTCATGTCATCCTTACACATGATGTTTGGGTCAAGATGATAAACCTGTTGTAGCTGGAAGCTGTTGCAAATCTGGTTTAAGGATAGGAGTTTTGATGATAACAAACATTTTTGTGTCCTATTTTTGATTGGCTAATATTTCAGGTATAAAATATCAAATGCAATTCAAGCCAACTCAAGATCGGGTCCGTATGTGTTTAAATGTAATTTTTTTCCTTTCTTGAGGCAAATGTAATGTAATTAATCCCTTAGCTAAGTAACCTTGCACACACACACTCAGGGGGAGAGTTTTAGTGAATTAGAGCTTCTGTTTTCAATTTTTATTCATATCATCCTGGACGATATTCATATCATCCTGGACAATCCAATGAAAATGAAAACCCTAATTATGGTGACCATGTTAAGTCAGGTTAATTAAGCAAATTGTCCTGGATGATACTCCCATCGTATAGGATGATAGGCTCAAATCAGAATTTCTTAGCCGCTAGATTAAGTAAGGCAAGTTTTTATTTTTAGAGATTTGGTCTGATCATCCCGGATGATACGTGTATCATCCTTGACGATTCGTTACAATCATGCATAAATTAGTCTGGTGATTAAGGAAAGTAATTAATATTCGATTGATACGATCATATCATCCTGGATGATCGTAAGATCATACAGGATGATACATACAAAATCCTGACCGTCCAGAGCATTTCACCTGGACAAACTGAACTATCTTCTAGACGATATGCCCAAATTTGAACTAATTGTATAACACTAGTGACACCTAAGGATAAAAATTAAGGACCGAGTCTTATATAACATAGACTTAGGGTGCATGCTCCTCATAGGATAGAGACACCAAAACATAAACTTAGTGACACATTTTTTTATGTTTTTTGTGCTTTAATCCATTAATAATCAACCAACAAAATCTCTTTTAACCAATAATAGATTGCTTAATCTACCTTTCTTTTAAGTTATAACAAACTAAAATTAACTTAACAAAGTTGGTTACTACTGGGTGTCCCAGGCCAATGAGGCTATTAAGTTAGCCCCAAGGATGGTGAAATAAACCTCATGGCCTCGTTGAGCAACAAAGGTAGTAATCAATCAAACACTAAAATAAAATCTTTAAAATTAATCCTAAAACATTAATACTTATACTTAAACTAAAGTTTCCCCTTAACCTTCAACAAATTAAAACACAAGCAACTTTAGTTAAATCATCCGACATAGGACATACCCAAAACCACACAGCCTGTTATGCACACCTAGGCTTGGTTGTTAGGATACGACTTCTAATCCTAGGTTAGGCTGATGTTTTATTTTATTATTTGATGCCAATTACTCCTGCCAAGTTAGAGAACCCCTGCATTATTTTATTTTTTTAACAATAACATATGTTAGTCATATTTTTATTTACCTGCATTTATTTTTTGAATGGCATCTACGCTCTTTATGTATTTTTCTTTTATTTTATCTTGCGAGGTACATTGGGTCATGCATGATCAAGAATCAGTGAATAATTTGCTCGCTTAAAGCTTTTAAGTGGCTGCGCCACAAGTCTTGTAGGGTTGTTGATCAGTGGATCATTTGCTTGCTTGGAACTCTTAAGTGGCCGCGCCATGGTCAGGTATAATCCCTGCAACTTGTAAAGAAAACTTCTAATTATACATCGAAACTACTACACACCACACACATCTTGTCATTATCTTTTAGTTTAATATATATTCTAGCATGTTTAGGTAGTTGGCCATAGGTTAGTGCACTAACGAAGCTTTGGCCCTATAAGCCAAAGCTTGCCGCCTTCTGTGAGCCCTAGAGACCCTTATGGTCACCTTAGGCCTGTAGTGTAGGCCCACCTATTTGTGCCATATGCATCGCAGTTTTCCCACACGAAGTGGGCACCGTTAGGATGTTCCCTTTTTCTGTTTTGGGTGTGATACCCCCCCACCTTCTATGAGCCCTAGAGACCATTAGGGTCATTTTAGGCCTGTAGTGTAGGCCACCTACTTGTGCCATGTGCATCATTATTTTCCCAGACGAAGTGGGCACCGCTAGGATGATTTTCTATCATTGTGTGATGTGGGTACCTTGCCTGGAGGGTATCCTTGGTATGTTTATTTACTTTATGTACTCTGGATGTCATGCATGCATCTTTATACACCTTACTCCACAGTGCACCTTACCTATATACATGCATTGCATTAACATTACTCAAATGAAAATGTCACATTATCTTTCAGTAGTCATTAGAATACTTTTACTTATGCATTTGTCTCATGCATCATACACAGCGCTAGACATATTCTGTTGCATCTTATAGAGTCCCTGATTTAAACCTCTGAACTAAAAGTCCTTAATTCCTTAGGGTAGAGCCTTCTTATCTTGCATACATGTAGGGCAATTGATTGTGTTTAGGATGTTAGCTGGCAGCTCACTCTAGGCAAGCATAATCCCAGATTGTACACCCCTCAATATGTTTTTTTTTCATCTTTGATGAATTCTGAGTTTGTCATTTCTCTTAGGATAGTAATATGATTTTTGATCTTTTAAACTTAAAATTTTAAGCGTATCTCTACTCATCTGAAAAAGTCTAGTCATCATTAAGGGCAAAGAGAAGAGCTTATCCTCTTGGAATAGAACATAGGAACTTTTTCTGTGCACCAAATTAAGAAAAGAAAATATATCATCCTTAATCGAGAGTTTTCTTAGGCTAAGGTCTAAGATATAATTAACCACGGGGGCTTATGCCCATGGGAGATCGAACTCCACATCAAATAAACCCCATTCGAGCTGATGTATCGAACGGGGGAAATCTCATGATATTTTGGGTCATATATATCATTATCCATCGAGGTGTGTAGGCGAAAGACGCTATCCTCTATGGCTAATCGTATGTATGACTCGATCTACTCTTCCATTGGCCTGCTTAGGTAGAGTGTAAAGGCCTACGATCATTTTGTCCTACGGGATAGTGCGATCATGCCCTTTATATTGTGTTCCATACAAGTAGAGCCCTTTCGAAGACCCACATGTAGTAGTAACATCAGTAGAGAAAAAGAAATGTTTATTATCATCAAAATTATGATCCTTGAATCCAGATTTGCAACACTTTCAATAACCACCACCAATACCACTTGATCAGGATCCATCTCTTTTTTAATGTCTATTTATTATATTTTACTATTTTTGCTTCTTGTAATGTTCACTTTATTTATTGTTCCTCCACTTTTTAGTGATGGTAAAAGGGGGAGAAAAAGTATGTTTTGTTCTATGTTTCATTTTGATAGAATCCTATATTTATTTTATTTTTTTTTCTATTATCTTATTTTCTTTCAATCTTTTAATAAAAAAAACAAAACCAAACAAATAAATGCAACCCCTAATTTTTAAATTTCTCACCTATTGAGGGGAGCTTAGGAGAAAAAGAATTTTTATCTTGCCTATCAACCAACATTATTTTTCATCACAAAAAAGGGAGAGATTATTATAGTCAAGGATCCCGATACTGTGATTTTGATGATGACAAATATTATTAATTGAATTGAATTGCTACTTTTCTCATTGAATATTTTAGATATCTCTTTTGTTTGTGAGCATAAATATTACATGTAAAATATACACTGCTCAAGGCTGCTTGAAGCTCAAGACTAGGTAGAATAGGAATATCAAATAAACAAAGTCTGTACTTTATTTTTATTTATTTTTTATTTCTTGAGTCTAGCCACATAGGAGTGTATGCAATCAAGTGACCGTGGACACACATAGGGGGAGTGAGAAAAAAAATTAAAAGTAATTTTTTTTTACTAATCATACTGTACGACTTATAATTGTACTGTATGATCAATCATAAAAACAATGTGCTTAATGGCTAATTGAAAATTAGCTTCTATGAACTAATCATATTGTACGATCTAAATCATACTATATAATTTGTTATAATCTGTAATCCCTAGTCACCAGATAAATTTAGAATGATTTTTAAAAAATTGATTTTGAAATAATCGTATTATACGATTCTATTCATATTATATGAAATTTTTAAATCTTAAATTAACCCCCATAATTAGTCAATCAAATCATGATTTAATTAATATAGTAGATCGTACTATTAAATTTTGATTGTATCGTATGATTAGCAAAGATGAAATTTAGTTGTCCCAAAGATTGTACCAAACAAAACTATGATTTTTGAACTATTCATATTATATGATATTTATATCATACTTGAGGACCGACTTGAAATTAACAAACCTTACTGTACCATGGTAGCAGTATAGGATGATTGATAGAGACAATTTCTATTCATCCCAGTAATCATCCTATATGAATAGAGAGAATGCAAATAGATTATACAGGTTGATCATTTGATCGTACTATACGATGTGTTTAAAAAGTTCAACATTTTGTCTGAATAATTATTTATATTATACATGATGGGTTTAGTATTTGAACTAATCGTACTGTACAAATTCCAATCATACTATATAAACGGTGGCGACCAACTTGAATTTTTAGAGTTTCTTGAAGCCCAATGTCTAAGTAATATTTTTAAGAATCTCTAAGAATAAGAAAAGATATTTGTGTGATTATTGAAGGTACTCTGAGAGAGAAGATTTTGAAAGAAATCCAGGGTTTAAGAGGAAGCAGATGGTAAGGTTGGGTGTGAGGGAGAAGGAGTGAGAGGGGATCACACGATTACTCCGGGCTAACTACACCCTTGCTTCTCTTGTGGCCTTGGTGAGTTCTTGAAGGCTCTCTTGGGAGAGAGGCTTCTAAGTAAGACCTCAAGGTACTCTGCCTTCTCTAGGAGAGAGAAAAAGGACTTGAGATTCTCTGCCTATAAAAAGATTTTTGTTCTCTACTATTTCTACGAGGGAGAAAAAGGATTCAGGGTTCTTTGCCTTCTCTAGGAGGGAGAAAAAGGATTCAATGTTCACTGCCATCACTATGGGAGGTGACATAGCTTCCGGCACTCCGCTGCATTAGGTTTGGTGAAGGTGAGTCTATAAATGCTTCTCCGCCTTACTGTGAAAGCAAAAGGAGATTCACTTTTTATTAGTGTAATTCTTAGAGCGGAGGACTCCACAGAGTGGGTGTAGGTCAAGGTTGACCGAACCACCATAAAATTTTTGGTGTGCTTTTCATTTTCTACATTTTAGTTTTTGCACTTAATTTCTATGATAACTACTTGGTGAAAATCTAAGATTAATGTTCTGCTATTAATTAGAATTTCAAAATTAATATTTTAATTATTGTTAAATTGTTAACTTTTACATCGAGTGATTAAACTATTTATTTCAATGTTTTGAAAAGATTTATAAAAAGAATAGAATTATTTCTTAGTATTTTTAAATTACCAATTTACCACCCATCTTAGTAAGCCTCGGGCTAGTTCTGTGAGGTTTAACAACCTTCTCAAAATTTTGGATGCCCTAAAAAAGATGGCAAAGGAATTAGCTTAATTATTAAAAAAATCAATTATTGTAAACGCTCATGAAATATTATCTCCCATAAATTTAGAATTCATCAATAAGAAGTTTTCTTTTGAGGGCGATACTGTTCTTATGATAGATAATGGGATTTTGAATAGAGACAACCCATCATAGACTACCTACAAGAAGGAAAAGTTCCTTAAAAGAATTCTGTTGCTAACCAAATTAAGAGGAGAGCGCTTTCTTATACATTGGCCAATAACACCATGTATCGTAAGTCATTTGATTTGATGTGGTTACGTTGCCTCTACAAGTGTGAATCTTAGAAGATCATGCTTGAGGTACATGCTAGATCATTTGGTCAACAATCTTTCCCTAAAATGAAACTTAAAATAAAAAGAATTTGGTATTATTGACCATCGGTGATTGATGATTGCATGACCATTGATCAATATTATCATCTGTGTATAGTACAGGGTATAGTTCTACATCAATCTCCAAATATCTTACATCTGACTATAATCACTTGGATTCTTAAATACAGACATCATTAGTCCTATCAAACCTCATTATTCAAAAGGCCATCAATTTATCTTAATGGCAGCTGATTACTTCTCCAAATAAGCAAAAGCTATTCAATTATGAGAAATCAAAGCTCACCCTATCGTCCATTTCTTTTATGACCATATCCTATATCGATTTGGCATCCCCCATCAAATTATATCTGATAATGGTCCCTCTTTAAAAAGTACCAAAATTAATAATTTTAGTAGACCCTGTAACATTAATTGGAGATACTCAACATTCTATTAACCATGAGCTGAGGCCTTCAAAAAAAAAAACCTTAGTGCAAATTTACAAAAAATTAGAGGATAACAAGCAATAGGGACTTTAAAGTTGGGGGAAGCTTTATTGGCTTATCATGCTAAACATAGAACCCCAACTTAATCAATACTATTCACTTTAGTCCTTAGAGATAAGGTTGTTCTACCTTTTAAAATATAACTTCCTTTCCTTTGATTCAAAATTAACAACCAAATCACATTCACGAAAGAAGTCTAACTTTGATTAAAAGAGCTGGAAGGTTTAAAAGAGAAGTGTTTGCAGGCTAAAATAAACATTGAGTTGTATAAAACTTATATGATCCCATAATAAAATGGTCCATTCTAGTCCTTTTAGAGTAGGTGATTTGGTATTAGTTCTTCATAGACTGATCTTGACTGATCAAAAGTTAGGTGGTAAATTTGAGCCCAATGGCAGAGCCCTTTGATGGTAAAGAAAGTCTGTCAGGGAGGCTCCTACCAAGTAGTTGACTATATGGGAAATCATCCTTTACTACTTGTTAGTGGATAATATCTCAAGAAGTACTACATGTGATCACATCTTCATTAATAATTCAATTAAAGATGTTGTTTCTTCTTGATATATGAATCTTTAAATATTTTACAACATATTAGGTTCCTATAATGAGATTTTTGTGCACCTATAAAATCACTTCTAAGTAAAATGTTACGTTAGAAAAATTTTAATTCTTTTATAAACATCCATTTTTTCAGACTCATTAGATTATTCCTTCCCTTGTAATATTATTTAAGGTGATCATTCATCTAAAACTTATTTTAACCAAATCAATATTTTTAACTTATTCAAACATTATCCCCCTTCTCCAAGAGAATGACATGTACAACAACTCATGATCCCTAGTTGATTGTTCAAAAGTCATTTTTGTTATTCGATTTGGAGAAAAGAAATCAAAATCATAAAATAAAATCAGCATGATTCCATATACCTTGGGCAAAGAATTAGCAAGGGCATGGATCCTTGGATCCCATTCTTACTGCGTTATTTGGTATAACTCACAAAACCTTTCCTTATTCACCAACTTTATCAAAGGTTAGGGGTAAGTTTCCCAAGTGAAATCCTTTCTCGAGGACCATATTAACATTTCCTTAGATTTAGGGTTAGCTGTGAGTCCCCACACTTAGACATCCTTTCAATAAAACTAAGATCCTTAGACATATAAACCTTTAGGACTAAGCTTCCCAAGCGACATCCTGCAGGTGTAGACATATAGCACTTTAGGGGTAATTTTCCTAAGTGGCATGAAAGTTCAAGGAGGTTGTGAGACCTCAAAGAACAAACCCGAGGCTAACCAAGAGAGGGGGGGGGGGGGGGGGGGTTAACTGGTAATTTAAAACTTTCTTTAACAAAATAAAAATCTATTTATAACTTTTTCAATATCTAAAAATATAGAAATTTTATTCCTTGATGCGGAAGAAAACTAATTTCACAATAACAAAATGATCAAAGTTTTTAACCACACAATTACTCACAAAAAAGTTCAGAAAATAGCAAGAACAAACACACCAATATTTATAGTGGTTCGGTCCATCCTGACCTACATCCACTCCCCAGAAACCTCCTTTCTAGACATTGCACCATTGTCCCTCCTTTTTCCCCATAGCAAGGAGGAGAAGCCCTTACGAAATTTCTTCCACCCAACTGGCACGGCAGAGGACCTTACTCCTTTATACCCTCTTGGTGAAGGAAGAGAACCTATAATCCTTTTTCTCCCTCCTAGCGATAGTAGAGAACCAAGAATCCTTTTTCTCCCACTTGGAGATGGTAAAGAATGAAAACCTAGTGCTATATAATGTCTCCCCGAAGCCATAAAAAAGGATTAAGGATGAAGCTTGAAGAAGACAAGGAAGAACAACACTTAGACTAACCTTGTAAATCCTTCAACTCTCCCTCACAACCAACTCTCCCTCTCTTCTCTCCCAAATATCTCCTTAACTCCCTCTCTATGCTCTCTCTGAAAACACTTAGCAGCAAAAATCTCTTTAAAAGAAGACTAAGAAAGAGTTTAAAAAGAGAGCCTCTCAAAAAGCCCTAACTTTGAATCTACCAACTCTAATCATCCAGTACGATCCAAGATCGTCCTGTATGATTAGTTCAAAGTACTCCTATTAGTACTATTCAAACAGACAAACCCTGCATGATTAGTTCAAAGAGATTAACTGATCATCTAGGATGATTGATAGCATCATCCAGTACGATTAGTACAAAGCAGCCTTTTGGGATAGTACAAAATGTATTACATTGTATGATATGTTCAAGAGTTTGTATTAATTGTCTAGTATGATAAGCGATGATTAATCATCATCCCATGCATAGCTCGATTCATATAGTATGAAATTAGGGGTTTGTCTTGTATGATTAGTTGAAAAACTATGACACTTCATCTTTGATGATGGGCGATGATAGATTATCATCCCATGCATCGGACAGGCCGTATAGTACAATCGTGACCAATCATTCTATGTGATTTGATTGAAAAAATTAACCATAATTATTCCACTAATCATAGGATCAATTTAGGCATGATTATTATTTATCATATAATATGATGCATATCATATGATATAATTTAACACATATTTTAAATTTTAAAATATTACTTAAATTGTGATTGGTGGCTATTTTGCTGATTATAATGGATCGTTCTGTATGATATGGATCATACAGTACAAAGAGTTTAATCAATCTTACTTATCAGAGGAGTGCTAATTAGTGTTTTTTGGTTAACTGATCATTTAATATTATTTAAATTATACTGTAAATTAGTTGAAAAAGTATAACTTCTTCCTAACTCACTTATTCACCTCCTTGAGTGTGTGTGTGTGTGTGTGTAATGTTACTTAGCTTTAGAATCAACTAGATTACAAGAAAGGTAAAAAGTACAAAATTACTAAAAAAATAGACTTGAATCATAGTCAACCAAATTTTAGCTGATCGAGATTACAATGAACTATGGACTTAAAATGTTATTGAACAGGGAAAAAGTATATATGCATTAAATTCAATTAGCAATATGAGAAATTTAATATTATTTTTTATCATCAAAATTACAAGACTTGGGTCCAGATTTGTAACAATCTCGCTTTTTTTTATGATGACAAATATTGTTGGTATATGATTCAAGTGTGTTTTGCTATTCACTAAGCTCTGCCTCACTAAGTAATTTTTTCAAAAAAAAGGAGGTGTATAATTTTTTTTTTAAAAAATGAAAAATAATACACACTAAAAGATTAGGAAATTAATAAAAATTTATGAAATTAAATATTTCAAAGCAAAATACAAGCTACTAACACATGCGACTCCCCCTTTTGACATCATAAAAAGAGGAGAAAATAATAACAAACTATCAGGAAACAAAAATAAAAAATAATGATCACAAATATATAAAAAAAATTAGAATAAGGAGAGGTCCTAATTAGGTGGAGGTGGTGGCTGGAAGTATTGGTGAATCAAGGAAAACTGGTTTCCAAGTTTAGCCATAACCTGATCATGTTGCTATTGTTGCTAAGCTATGTACTGATCAAAGTGAGCTAAGTCATTCTCATGTTGCTCCTATTGCTCAGCTATATAGGAGTCAAAATGGAGCTCCCACTAATCAAACCTCTAGCCAGCAGATCGAGATGAGATTGCTAAGAGATAGGAGCAGGTGCAGGAATAGGTCCACCCTCTTCTGCTACAGGCTCGTCATCCACATAGTGAACATTATGATTATAAGAAGTATATAGGATGTGGAAGGAACTATTGGTATAGTAGACCAGGAGGTGATCAGGTGGTGCAGCAAGTTAGAAGTTGTACTTATTTTCTAGGATGAATGTAATGAGATATCATAAGGCTTGATTAGGATTTCTCTTGTGGCAAGGATCTATAATGACGGTCAAATCTTCAAGATAATAAAAAATTAGATCAGTTGTATTGAAATCAATTTGAGCCATAATGAGATAGGTCGCAAGAGAGAGAACAAGTGTAATGTTGATTCGATCTCCATCTTTAGGAATGATAGAGTTTCTATGTATATGCTGGATGATTCGGGCATCCTGAACTAAAATGTTAACCTGGGCAACATGGTACCTAACGTTGGATTCCCAAGGAGTGGTATTGGCAGGTGTCCAATCAAAGTCAGTAGTTGAGGACATAATGTAAATTTTTTCACCAGTAGTAAAAAGGTGTAAGAAGTCACGGAAGTCCTAGTAAGTTATTTATACTAGTTGCCTATTAACATAAGATTGGAGGGTAGTACCCTCACTATTGATTCTAAGGCTTTCATAAAACTCAAAAGGTAGTTTATAATTTAAAGGATAAGCAAGAGTAAGAAAGAAAGTGAGAGTTCTATGGGCAAAAAGTGGTGTACTTGGACGTTCAGATCCTTCTGTTTGATGATTTTGGTGGGAGTAATGCCAGTAGTCTTATATCTATGATCAGCCTCCTTATAAACAGCTTCAGGAAATCTAAGATCTACTTATTGACAGGAGGAACTCACGATGAGTGCATGAGAATGCTTGCCCCTAGCCATTTTTCAAGAATGAGAGCACAAGTAAGAAGACAAAAAAGATTGGAAGGATTTGAGTGAAGAAAAAGGCTTGAAATTGGTCTGTTTATATAGAGTCGGCTAGATCCAGTCAAAAAGTCTTGAGATCATACTGGATGATTAAATAAAATCAATTCATCCAATCTGATCTAGTCAAAAAGTTGGTCACATTGTACAGTACGATCAAAACCATATTGGACGATTAGAGACAAAGCATTCATCCTGAGGAGGCTGTATGGACGATTGTTGACTAATAGGATTATGCATTATGAATAGGTGTTCATATAGTACGATACTTTATTTAATATCATACCTACCAAATTCAATTCATCCAATGTCTACTGCCACATAGATCGTATAGTACGAATAAGGTAATCATATAGTCTTACAGTACGAATAAGGTAATCATATAGTATGATCACCAATAATGGAGAAATATGAGCCATTGGATGCACCGTGATCAAAGATGTGATGATAGTTATGAAGATCATACAGTACGATGCATATCATAAAGAATGATATGAGAAAAAATTACAGATGGGAATGGATGATCAAGAAAGCTCCATGAAGAAAAATTCTTCAAAATAATAGTAAAAGGCAAAGAAAACATAACAAAAATCAGACAATTAAGTAGAAATAAATATTAAAAATAATTTTTTTTAAAGAATCGATTAGTTGCACGAAATGAAAATTTTACCTTAAGATTATAACAAAAACTCAATAACAAATACATTGACAGCACTAAGATCCTGAAAGATTAGAAATTTGAATTTTCATAAACCCAGCTCAGGCTCCTTACAGGTTAAAGTCCTTTTTAAATAAAAATCTAATTCAGAAAATAAATTAAAAAGGAAATATGATCTTTTAAAACTTCTTTTTATAAATATATCTAAGAGAATAGCATTGCAAAGTGATGAACTAGAAATCATGATTTTCAAATCCAGGTGTAGACGATATCAATTGGCACATGGATTTATCTAAGATTTAAAGATTTGAACGAAAAGGAAACTAACTCATTGTGGGCTCATTTTGTGCCTGTTTTATTAATTTTTTTGGCGCACTTTGGGCATCTTCTGATTTATGATACACTTTGTGCGTCTTTCAAATTCTAGCATCATTGTGCATCTTTTCAACATTTGGGCCCATTTTATGCCTCTTTTTCACTTTTGCAAACTTGCTTCCTTTCTAATTCTTTAAAAACTCTCAATTGTGAGATTATCTTCCAAATATGAGAGAAGAAGAACTCACTCTCTTATAAAAGGAAAAGTAAACCACAAACCAAAACCTGATCCATATAATATCGATAAATAACTTGATTAAGAAAATTTGAAATAGATTCATAGATTTGTAAAAATATTCATATGAGATAGAGAACTATGGGAAGAAAAAATGGATCTCTATTTCTTGGTCTAATTTTTAATTTGAAATAAATTTTGATTTAAAAAGCAATTTTATCACTAAAGGAGTTTGAGGAAGAGAGATAATCACCAACTTTTCTTCCCTTAACTTTTTATAGAGGAGTTAATCATTGCTTAAAAAAGTAAGAAAGTTTTTCATTTAAAGAAAAATTTAATTACTGAAGTGAGTAGTGATCAGATTATTAAATTTTAAAATAAATAAGCAGACACAAGTATAAAGAAAAACATAAAATACTGAAAGAACAAAACATAAAACAAAAACAACAATCAAATTTTAGATTTTCAAAGAATCTAGTTTCAAGCATGAATATCTTTGACACATAATCTTGTTCTTAAGATGCTGAAGGTTTCAAAAGCTAGTGGTTTTATAAAGATATTTTCATGCTGATTTTTAGTGGCTACATGATGTAGCTTTATGTTTCCTTAGGTGACATGGTCCCTAATGAGATGGTGCCTTATCTCTATGTGTTTGGCCCTGGAATGTTGGATTGGATTATTTGAAATACATATAGCACTAGTATTTTCTCATAAGATTGGGATGGTGCTTAAAGGTAGTCCTAAATCTAGAATTTATTGCTTTAACAAAAGGACTTGTGCCACATAGGTTCCTTAGGCTACATTTTCAGCTTTTGTAGTGGACAGGGCTACTAAGTTATATTTTCTACTAAATCAAAAGAATAAAGATTATCTTATAAATTGGTAGGTTCCAGAAGTTCTTTTCCTATCAACCCTACATCCTGTAAAATTTAAATTAGAATATCCTATGATTTTGGAGGAAGTGTTATACCTAGGATACCAAATTCTCAAGTTTTTGGTTTCTGAGAGATATCTAAAGATTCTCTTAACATTAGTTAAGTGGGATTCTTTTGGATTACATTGAAATCTAGCACATAGACAAACACTGAACATAATATCAAGTCTGCTAGCAGTTAAGTAAAGAAATGATCTAAATATTCCTCTATATTTCTCCTGATCAATTGATTTTCCACTTGAGTCTTTATCCAACTGAACTGTAGAACTCATGGGAGTGTTAATTACCTTGGTTTTATCTATTTCATATTTTCTTAATGATGTCCTTAATATATTTTTATTGACAAAGAAAAATTCCATCATCTATCTTATACTAATTCCAAGAAAGTAGTTTAATTCTGTCATCATACTCATCTCAAACTCCTTACTCATTGTCTTAAAAAATTCATCACATTACTTTTTTTCAAAAGATCCAAACAAAATATCATCAATATAGATCTTAAAAATGAGTAGTTCTCCTACTTTTTGAGAAATAGGGTAGTGTCAACGCTCCCCTTAACAATGGTTCTATTTAGTAGGAATGTTTTTAGCTTCTTATGCAATGCTCTAGGTACTTATTTAAGTCTATATAATGCCTTTTTTAATTTAAACATAGGATTGGGAAATTATGAATTTTTAAAGATAGGGGGTTATTGAACATACACATCTTCTTTTATTACCCCATTAAGAAGGGCACTCTTAACATCCACTTGGTACAATTTGAATCCCTTAAAGTAGGTAAAAGCTAGTAGCACCCTTATTACTTCTAGTCTAGCTACAGGGGCAAAAGTCTCTTCAAAGTCAATCCCTTCTATCCGGTTGTACCTATTAACCGCTAGACTTACTTTGTTTTTAACCACTCAAAATCATTAATTTTATTTTTGAAACCACATTTTATTCCAACAAGACTCTGGTCTTTAGGTCATTCAACTACCTTAAAAATATCATTTATAGCAAATTAATTTAGTTCTTCTTACATGGCTAGGATCCAGAATTCATCAGATAGTACTTGATTTATATTTGTAGGTTTAATTATTGAGATAATGGCAGAGTGGTTAACTTCTTTCCTAAGTCCATGCCTAGTTCTAACACCTTCAGATGGGTCTCCTAAGATCAGTTCTTTAGCATAACTTAAAAAATAACTCCTTTCTCTAGGCAGTAAATTTTTAGGTTTTACCCTCTCTTTCGGAATTGTAGACTCCTTAGGTGATTTCAACTACTTCTTCTTATTCTACCCTAGACCCTCCAGAATTATCAAATTCATCAAATACTACATGAATAGTCTCCTTTACCACTAGTGTCCTTTTATTAAAAACTCTATAGGATTTTCCAACATTTGATATCCTAGGAAGACTCCTTTATCAAACTTGGGGTCAAACTTTCCTTTTAGAGATTTTCCATTATTTATAATGAACACTTTACATCCAAACACATGAAGGTGAGAGAGGTTGGGTGTCCTACCCATAAGAATTTCATAGGGTGTCTTATTTAGCTTGGATCTAACATTAACCCTTTTCAGAACATAACAAGCTATATTTACTGGTTCTGCTCAAAAGTATTTAGGAAGTGAGTATTTAGTTAACATGGCTCTAGCATCTTCTATGAAGGTCCTATTCTTTCTTTCAGCTACCCCATTCTATTAGGGGGTTCTAGGAGCTGAAAAGTTGTGATCTATCCCTTAATCCTTTTAATAAGATTTAATTTTTTTCAAATTCTCCACCAAGATCACTGTGAATGGTCAGAATTTCATAGTCTAGCTTTCTCTGAATCCAAGTAGAGAATATTCTAAACCCCTTGAATGATTCATTTTTATGAGATATGAATCAAACCCAAGTAAACCTCGAGTAATGATCAACAATCACAAACCAAAAAAATTATCACTCGTAGGCTTGGAGTGCTAACAGGCCCAAAGAGATGCATATAAAGGACTTCTAATGGTTTATTAGTGTTAATATCCTTAATTGAGTGGAAGGAGGATTTGACTTTTTTTCTAACTTACAGGCATCACACAGGTTGTCCTTAGTGAAATTTAGTTTGGGTATGCCTCTCACTAAGTCTTTTTAGGTATTTTTTTTTAAGACTTTTCATGCTTGTATGACATAGTCTCTGATGCCATAACCAGGTTCATCAGCGGTAGTTTTTAGACAAAGAGAAGTAGCAGATTCAATGTAATTCAGATCAAGCATGTAAATATTATTAATTCTTTTTCTTACAAAATAGTAGTTCTATTTAAGCTTATCAAAGTTGGCTAATGTTGAGCAAATTATGTTTTAAGCCATCTACCAGTAAAACATTTTCAATGATGAAAATCTTTGAGTTACCAATTATACCTAACCCAACCACTTTCCTAATGGTGTTATCTCCAAGTGTTACCTTCTCCCTAGCCCTAGACTCCGGCGTAATGAATTGCTTTACATTTCTAGTTATGTGCATTGAATATTCGTTGTCCAAGTACCACATGCTCTTATAGGGTCTTTTATGTGAGCATCCCTACAAAGTCATCAAGGATTAAATTTGGGAACCCAAATAAGTTTGGGTTCCACCTTATGGATTGATGGATGACATACAAGCATGCTATGCTATAATTTATGTAATTTTGTCCTCCACAATAAATGTGTTATATGGTTAATAGTACAAGTATGGGATATATGTCCTAGCATGCCATAAAAAAAAACACCTGACTCTTTGGAATGGATTTACTAGTCTATGTGGGTTATGGTGCTTCTTCCTAGATTTAAATGAAGCATGATGTGGTGATGATTTGAGAAATTCTACAAGTGTAGGTGATGGTTTATTTTCTTTAAAAATAGTTACTTCCACTTGCAAAAATTTGTTTGCACTTTCAAGAATTGAATTATTATTTTTTAATGCATGCTCCGTATCATCAGCTTCATCTAAACATGATTTTAATTCTTTAACTGAATTTTAGAACTCAACATGAGATGCTTTTAAGGAATCATGTTCTACAGTTAAATGAAGATGTGTCTTATTTAATGCATCAAATTCATCAAATAAGATCATATGATTATTATCTAAAGTAAAGTGATCTTTTCTAAGGCATTCATGCTTTTTTTAGCAAATGTAAAAAACTAGAATTAAGGCTTGCATAAATTTTCTTAAGATTTTTATATCCATTAAGGATTTTCTTAGAAACTTTAAATAATTCATCATCACATACCTCCTCTTGATCAGAATGATCAAGATGGCTATTTGCCATTAAGTATAGGTTGGTTACCACCTCTTCAACTTCTGTCTTAGATGAGCTTGAAGTGGAGTCTACCCAAAAAGCCTTTTAAGTCTATTGCTTGTTCTTCTTGAATTTATCTTTTTTTTCACCCTTCTCCTTGATTCAGTGAGCTTTAAGATTTGGGCAATTAGTCATCATGTAACCTAGCTTTTGAATTTGAAATAGATGGCATAAGAAGAAGCCTTGTAATTTTTATTAGGTTTACCTTTATTCCATTGTTGGTGACACTTTTGCTTTTGTTTAGAAAGCTTTTAAATTACCTTATCATCAGTACAATGTCATCATCATCTTCAGGAACAGAATTATCAATATCAGAATCATCAATCTTTAAGGCTATAGTTTTCTCTTTTCTTTTCTCACCTGCATCAATTTGTCTTTGACTCACTCCTTGCGCATAAGCAATGAGTGATCCAAGTAAGTTATTAATTGAATAAATATTCAGATCCATGGATTCAGTAATAGTAGTTATTTTGGCATCCTAAGAATTAGGTAGACAATGCAGAATCTTGTTAGCTTTCTTTGAATTTGTGGATTCTCTACCTAATGCATGCAGGGAAGTGATAATTTGAGTTAACCTAGTATACATTTTATAAATAGACTTAGTAGGTTTCACGTAAAATAGTTTATAATCATGAAGCATAATGTTCAACCTAAATTATTTCACTTCATTTATTCCTTTATAGGTTATACAGAGTTTATCCCAAATTTCTTTACTAGTTGTGTAAGTAAAACACACATGTAATCTTCAAAATTTAAAGCAAAGAAAAAGTAGTTTAAACATTTTGAATTTAATTGGGCTAAATCTCTATCCTTGATGCTCCATTTAGAAAAAGGTAGTTCAATTTTAATGCCATTTCCAAAATGAGAAGGTACAGAGTATCCTTCTTGAGCTAACAACCATATGCGATAATCTATAGATTGCAAGAAAGTAGATATGTAAATTTTTCAAAAAATAAAAGGAATATTATGAAATAAAAGTGGTCGCACGACTGAATTTATTTTTTCAGTATTATGATTTCAAAAGTTAGTCATTGATCATTTTTTAGAAGTTTTCTGATACCACATGAAAGTTCAAGGAGGTTGTGTGACCACAAAGAACAAACCAGAGGCTAACTAAGATGGGGGATTAGTAATTTATAAATTTCTTTAACAAAAAGAAAATCTTTTTATAATTTTTTCAATATCTGAAAAAATAAAAATTTTGTCCCTTGATGCGAAAGCAAACTAAAATTCACAATAACAAAGAGATTAAAGTTTTCTACCTCATAATTACTCATAGAAAAATAAATTGTAGAAAATAGTAAGAACAAACACACTAGAATTTATAGTGGTTCAGTCCAATCTGACCTACATCCACTCCCCGGAAACCTCCTTTCCAGGTATTGCACTAAAAACTAGTGTCTCTCCTTTTGCCCCCTAAGCAAGGTAGAGAAGCCCTTATAAAATCTCTTCCACCCAATCGGTGCAGCAGAGGACCTTACTCTTTTTCACCATCCTAGTTAAGGTAGAGAACCTTGAATCCTTTTTCTCCCTCCTAGAGTTGGTAGAGAACCAAGAATCCTTTTTCTCCCCTAGGAATGGTAGAGAACCAAGACCTAGTGATGTAGAATGTCTCCCTAAAGCCACAAAAAAGGATTAAGGAAGATGCTTGAAGAAGACAGGGAAGAACCATGCTTAGAGTGACCTTGTGAATCCCTCAATTGTTCCTCATAACCAACACTCCCTCTCTTTGCTCTCATTCAAAACACTTTGCATGGAAAGTCTCTTTAAAATAAAACTAAGTGAGAGTTTAAATATAGAGCCTCTCAAAAAGACTTAACTTTCAATTTGCCGACTCTGATTGTCTAGTATGATCCAATATCATTCTGTATGATTAGTTTAAAGTACTCATGTTAGTATTGTACGAGGAAATACACCCTGTATAATTTCTTCAAAGAGATGAAATAATCATCCAGAAAGATTGATAGAATATCCCAATATGATTAGTACAAAATAGCCTTTTGGGATAATATAATATGTATTGCCCTATATGATCAATTTAAGACTTTTTACTGATCGTTTAGAACGATGAGCAATGATTAATGACCATCCCATGTAGAGCTTAATTCGTACAAAACAAAATTGGGGGTTCATCTTGTACGATTAGTTGAAAAACTATGGCATTTCATCTTTGATAATGGGTAATGGTAAATTATCATTCCAGGCATTGATCGAGTCGTACCGTACGATCATCAACAATTGTCCTGTACATTTGGATTGAACAAATTAACCCTAATTATTCAACTAATCAAAGGATCAATTTTGGCATGATTGTTATTTATCATATAATACGATGCATATCATAAGGTACGATTAGATATTATTTTAAAATCTAAAATGTTACCAAAATTGTGATTGGTGGCTATTTTATTGATTATAACGGATCGTTATGGATGATATAGATTGTACAATAAGATGAGTTTAATCAATCTTACTTATCACAGGAGCCCTAATTAGAGTTTTTTGGTTAACTAATCTTCTAGTATGATTTAAATTGTATTATACGATTAGTTCAAAAAATAGAACTTCTTCTTAACTCATGAACTCACCTCCTTGATTGTGTGTGTGTAAGGTTACTTATCTTTACGATCCACTAGAATACATGATTGACTTAGCAAAGGTAAAATGTATAAAATGATTGAAAATATAAACTTTAATTATATTCTACCCAATCTTGTGCTAATTGTGGTTGCAAGTGAACTGTAGACCAAAAATGTTAGTGAGCAGGGTAAAAATAGATTTGCAATAAATTTAATTAGCATTGTAAGAAATCCAATAATGATTGTTATCATCAAAATTAGAAGACTTGGGTCTAGATTTGCAACATGGCATCCTATAGGTTCATGCATATAGCCTTTCAGAAGTAAGTTTCCCAAGAAAAATCCTAAAGGTTTTAACATTTAACTTCTAAGGAGTATGTTTCCTAAGTGGCATCCTATTAGTTTAGAATATAACCTTTAAGGAGTATGTTTCCCATATGGCAACCTAAAGGTTTAAATATATATCTTTTTAGGTGTAAGTTTCCCAAAAGTATTCTATATGTTTAACATATAGTAATTTTAGAGTAAGTTTCCTAGGTAGCATCCTATAAACTCAAACATATAGCCTTTTAGGTGTAAACTACCCTAGCAGTTTCGTATAGGCTTGAACATGAACTTCTCAATATTTAGGTGTGTGCCCCTTCGTGCTGGTGTCCTTTTCCTTAGAGATAAAATATTAATCATCTAAAGATATGGTGTGAATCCCCACATGTTGCTTACCTTTCCTTAGAAGAAACCCTCTAATTTTTTTGAGATAGGACCAAGTACCAACATAATGGCAGCCTTCTCTTGGGCTAGAAATTATATTTTAGTATTATTAAATGTTTACAACAATCTTAACAAATGTTCATTTTTTATGTTAACCTTGACATTACTAGGGATGATGCTAATCCTCTTTAGCTATCATTCTAGTAAAATCATTTATGAATCTCTAAACCAATCACTATGTTCGATCATAAATAATTAAAAATTTAATATCTAATCTTAACCGAATAAAGTTTTCTAAAATCATTCTGATTAAGCCAATTTTCAAATCAAGTCGTAGACCCGATAGACCGTTTCAGTCAACACCAATACACTTGATAATCTTTGTCAAGTTTTTTATGCCTATTAGGGGTCTACTTGTTGACCTAAATTTTTTCTTGAGGTGAAACCCTTTCTCCCTTTACTCTTCCTTCGCATTTAGGTTCTCCTATAAAGGTCTTGATATAACACTTATGGACTTTAGGAGGCAAATTAATTGAGGCCACACCTAGACCATAGGAGGTTTCTTAAAGGAATTGATTTGTTTCATGCCATGTCACATTCACACCTTAAAATAAAACCCTACACCTAACCCTTACGTACTGCCTCATTGACTATATATGAGCAAACCCATCTATAACACCGTTGAAAGTTTGTTAGGGATATTAAGCCCTTGTGAACTAGCCTGAGGCTAACCAAGAGGGAGGGGGGGGGGGGGGGGGGGGGGGGTGAATTGGTAGTTTTAAAAATTCATGAGCAAAACTGATATTTAAAACCTTTCTAGATGTTTTAAAATAATTATAATTTCACATTAATGTGGAGATGTTTAATCAAACAAAATAATAACTTTAATCACATAATCATCCATAGAAAGTAAAGCACAGAAATTATAGAATAGAATAGTAAAGGAAAGAACACACCAAATTTTATAGTGGCTTGGTCAACTTGGCCTGGATGATCTGGTTACTCTGGATAATTAGAAGACATGATTTGTTCAGATTATCCAGGATGATTCTGTGATCATCCTAGATGATTAGTTTAAATTAGGAATATCATCTAGCAGATAGTTTGGGACATCCAGGAGAAAAGTCTGGACAATCTAAAGAAAATGACTTGATCATCCAGGATGATATTTATATTGATCTGTATGATTAGTTCAAAAACCCCCAATATCGTCCGGCACATAGTTTGGGTCATCCGGGACAACTATGCTAGATGATTTCAAAATGAGTTGTTCGTCCAATATGATAAAGTTATCATCCTGTACGATTAGTTCAAAAATGACAATATGGTCCAGTGCACAGTTCGGGTCATCCAGGTTAAATATATTAGATGATAAGGATTTGTAATTGATCATCCAGGATGATTTGATCGATCAATTAATCCTTAATTACTTTCCTTAATCACCTGTCTAATTTAGGCATGATTGTAATAAATTGTCCAGGATGATACACATATCATCCAGGATGATTAGACCAAAGTACTAAAAATAAAAACATGCCCAAATTTGTCTAACGGCTGAGATTTTTTATTTTGAGCATATCATCCTTTACAATGGGATGAATGTCCAGGATGATTTGCTAAATTAGACCAACTTAACCTTGTTTCCCTAATTATGGTTTCTATTTTTAATGGATCGTCTAGGACAATTTTACTATCATTTAGGATCAAATGAATAAAATCAGAACAGAAACTCTAACTCATAAATATCTCCCCTGAGTGTGTGTGTGCAAGGTTACTTAGCTTGGGGATCCACTACATTACATTTGACTCAAGAAAGGTGAAAAATTATATTGAAATTGAAGAAAAATATGAGTGACTCGATCTCGAGCTGGCTTGAATTGCAATTGATCTTGTGAACCTGAAAGGTTAGACACTCAAACAGAAATATAAATATTTGTTATCATCAAAATCATAATCCTTGAATCCAGATTTGCAATAATCTCCCACTTTTGTTGATGGCAAAAATTTGTTAGATAATTTTTAATTCAGCAAATAAAATATAGAGCAAAGAAAAAAAAACTAAGCAATGTAAATTTTATAGCCAAGCAAATGATGCAATGATAATAAACAGAAATAACTCAAAAGCACAATGTCCCAGAATACTACTAACAACCAAATTACTCCCCCTTTTGACATCTCAAAAAGGGAAAAACAAAAAAGAAATACAAGAGAGAAACATAGAAAGATAGTTCAAAAAAATCACTAAAAAATAGGGAAAGCAACCAAGCTAGTAAAAAGAGGGACCCTAATTAGATGGAGGAGGAGGTGGTGGTGGATGAAATAGACTGTGAATGGTGGTAAAATGTTCTCCGAACTAGGCCATATCCCAGTCGTATTGCTGCATCTGCTGGGCTACGTAGGCATTGATTCAATTCACATCCTTAGCATGCTGCTACTCCTAGGCAACCATGTAGGAGTCAAAACGGGCCTCTCATTTGTCAAACCTTTGCACCAGCAGGCTCAGGAGCAGCTTCATCCTCTTCTCCCTCAACATCTATGTTGGGCTCCAGATGAAGATGAGTGCTGTGAAGAACATGGAAAGAGTTCTTGGAGTTGAAGGATGGAGGGACATTTGTTGGAACAAGATTTTGAAGATTGTATTTTATTTTAAGAGCATAGGCAAAGATGTGTTTTAAGGCAAAGTTGGGATGTCTCCTATGGCCTGGATCCCTAATGCTAGTTAGATATTCAATATATTGAAATAGGTGATCCGTAGCATTGAAGTCATGATGGGCTATGATGTAGTAGGTAGTCATTGGTAGCAAGGGGGTAATGTGGATGCGGTCACCAGCCTTTAGAATGATAGAGGAGCGAAGGACGTGCTGGATTGTTCTAGCATTCTTGACTAAGGAAGTGTAGGCATTATCATGGTACAGGGCATTAGTGTTTCTAAGGAAATGATTAGCAACACTCCAGTTAAAATCAAGATCAGAGGATAAAAGGTAAAGCTTTTCGCCAGTGATGGATAGTTGGAGATTATCATGAAAGTCCTGAGTGGTTAATTCTACGGGACGTGTGTTAACATAGGAGCTAATGGAGGTGTAGGCAGAATCAATACAAAGATTCAAAAAAACACACGAAGAAGTTCAGTGCTAAATGAAAAAGTAAGTGTCAGAATGAAGGTGAGGGAGGTGTGAACGAAGAGGTCTAGTACTGGATAGGTGAGGATGCGTGGATTCACTATTTTGGAACGAGTAATCCCTATATCGAGATAGCATTGGAATACAGCCTAATCGAATGTATCAGGGTAGTGGGGATCGACATTCCCCTTGAAGGAACTGGCTCCTTGCAACCTAGACCTTTTGCCACCATCTATAATAGAACTTAACTGAAAGGAAGAGAGATGTGAAGGGAGGAAAGGATTGGAGTGAAGAAAAATGGTGAAATTGGGCTGAATTTAAAGATTTTCGAATATTATCTAGGACGATCATGATATCATCGTGGATGATGTACAAAAATAATGTTAGCTGGAAGATTAATTAAAAAGGCAGTCCAATTGTCTAGGACGATCAGAAATTATTTAGGGCGATTAGACTCAAACGATCATCTCCAGGAGTCAAGCTAGACAAGCTTTGAAAAAAAGTATCATCCAAGATGATTAAGTGGATCATCCAGAAAGATATGCAATAAATGAATCAGACGGGCTAAATTCAAATCATCCTGAAAGTTCGAAAGGGATGTTAAGCCCTACTGAACTAGTCCCGAGGCTAACCAAGAGGGGGGGTGAATTGGTTATTTAAAAATTTCACGATAACAACAAAAATCTTTTCGATACTTAGCAGCGGAAACAAGTAAACAATAACGAAAAGATCAACCAACGATAATCACCCAAGCAGTTTATATGGAAAAGTAAAGTGCAAAACTGAATCAGAAAAGCAAACCAGATTTTATAGTGGTTCGGTCAACTTGACCTACGTCCACTCCCCGGAGCCTCCCCTCCGGGTATTGCACTAAACGAAAGTGACTCTCCTTTTACTCCCACAGCAAGGCGGAGAAGCCTGTACAAAATACCTCCTTTTCACCACACGGTGAGGCAGAGAACCTGACCTCCTTTCGCTTCCTCCTGAAGCAGGCAGAGAACCTTCAAACTCCTTTTGCTTCCACCTGAAGCTGGCAGAGAACCCCGGATCTTCTTGCGAACGATCCTCCCACGAAGAACACCGACTAGACGACAGACGACGAGCGGAGAAGACGACTCTGATCCGTGCTTGGAGCAACCTTAGTGAATCCCTCACTAACTCCCCCTCACAAGATCTCTTCTCTCTCTCCCAACTCTCTCTTCTCTCTAGGGTTTCTCAGGGAAGGAAGGCAGCAAAAGATTTTTCCAAATCTAGGAAAAAGTTCTTTTAAAGGAGGGCTTAAAACTTGCCATAAATCTCAACTTGTCGGCCACGATCGTCCAGGACGATCGGTATATCGTCCTGTACGATCAGTTCAAATTCAGCTGTTTCAGCCTGGACGATCTGGCTCTTCTGGACGATCAGTAGAAAAAGTTGTTCATATCGTCCCGTACGATCCTGCGATCGTCCGGGACGATTAGTTCAAATTGAAGGAAATCATCCAGAAGACAGTTCGAGTCGTCCAGAGAAATCTGTGCTGGACGACCAAAAAATGACTTGATCGTCCCGGACGATAGGGTAATCGTCCGGTACGATTAGTTCAAAAAGGCCCCAAATCGTCCTGTACATAGTTCTGGACGTACAGCTGAAATGCACAAGACGATCACGATCGTCCGGGACGATCCTGCGATCGTCCAGGACGATGTGATCGTATCAATTAAACATTAATCGCTTTCCTTAATTACCAGACTAATTTAGGCATGATTGTAGTGAATCGTCCAGGATGATACACGTATCGTCCGGGACGATCAGACCAAAATACTTAAAATAAAACTTGCCTAACTTAATCTGGCGGCTGAGAATTTCTGATTTGGGAATATCGTCTCGTACGATCCAAAGATCGTCCAGGACGATCTGCTTAATCAGACCCTCTTAACTTAGTCGCCCTAATTAGGGTTTCTGTTTTAACTGGATCGTCCAGGACGATGCTACTATCGTCCAGGACGATCTGAACAAAATTTTAACAGAAACTCTAATTCACTCAATCTCTCTCCCTGAGTGTGTGTGTGCAAGGTTACTTAGCTAGGGAATCAGTTACATTACAATTGACTCAATAAAAGAAAAAATCATACATTTGACACACTTGGACCCGATCTTGAGTTGGCTTTAGTAGCTTGCGGTCTTTTGTGCCTGAAACTGATTAGCCAAGAAAAACACACTGGAAACATGTTTGTCATCATCAAAACCAGATTTGCAACAATCTCCCCCTTTTTGATGATGGCAAACATTTGTAAAGTAGTCTGAAAATAAAATGAAACTAAGAAATCAAACAAAACACACATTTTTTAAATTTTCTTTTAACAGCTCAAACAATACAGAAAACATGACTCAGAAAATAGAAACAGACACGACTACAACTGACTCCCCCTTTTGTCATCACAAAAAGGAGGAGTGAAAAACAGAACACTGAAATAAAACATAACATGGAACAACTACATCACATTTTTTTTTTTTTTTTTTTTGATCAATCTGCTCGAGTAAATCAGAATTTTTCCTTGATTTTATATTCACAAACCAATAAGAGAGCGATTGACAACGCTGAAATCCAGAAAAGGTTGAAAAAATCGACTTTCGTAACTCCGACCCCGGGCACCTTATCGATGTAAACCTCTTTCAAAATAAAAACTGATTCAGAAGAAAAGACATTAGATTTGAAAAGAGATTCTTTCAAGCCTCGTTCCAGAAAAAATATCTGATATAATAGTGTTACAAAGTAAAAAATCAGAAATCAAGATTTTCAAACTCAAGCTTTTGAACGTATTAAGTGACACACGAGTTTTTTTCCTAAGACATTTAAAGATCTGAAAGAGAAGAAAGCTTAGGTTGGGCTCATTTTGTGCCTCTTTTTTTTTTTTCAACTTATTTGGCGCACTGCGCATCTTTTGATTTTTTGATACACTTTGTGTATTTGGCATTTTCGCATCTTTTCAGTTTTGGGCTCATTTTATGCCTCTTTTTCAATTTGGTTGGCGCACTGCGCATCTTTTTGTAAGCTTTCTCCTTTTCATAATCATTAAAGAGTCTCAGCTGTGAATCTATCTTCCAGACATAGGAGATCACTCTCCACGGTAGGGAAGAATGATTCACAAAACAAAAAACCACACATCATATGATAAATGCAATCACTTGGTTTTAGAAAATCAAACTAATGACTCAAGACTTTGAAAAACACTATTGATATGAGGCAGATTACTGTAGGAAGATAAAATAATCTCTATTTCAAAAAACTAACATTTTAATTTTGAAGAAGATTTTTATCCAAAAGAAACCATACACCAGTAAAGGAGTTAGAGGAAGAGAAACAATCATCAATGTTTCTTCCCTTTAACAGATTCAATGGAATCAATCACTGCTTACCAGCTTCCAAATCAAAACAAGGTAAAAACTCCCAGTCAGAAATTCAGATTATCAGAAGTAGTGAGCGGTGATCAGATTTTGAAAAACATAAAACAGTAAGTGCAAGATATGAGCTGGTGAATAATAAAAAAAAATAGGTATAAAATCATATCAGAGTAAATACTTAAATCAAACTAACAATAAGGCTAAAACAGAAATCAGCAAAAGACATAAAATCAACTGAAAGTAAATAATCAAAGCCAAAAACTAACTAACAGAAATCAGAAATCAAAAGAAAAACTAAACCTAACTAACAGAAATCAGAATACAAATCAGAAAGATAATAAATCAGCAGTCATCAGAATCAAGCATTTATATCAATCACTCCTAATCTGGTTCTCAAAATGCTGAATGAGTCAAAGGCCAGTGGTTTAGTGAATATGTCAGCCAGCTGATTTTCAGTTGCTACGTGGTGTAGCTCAATGTCCCCTTTTGTAACATGGTCCCTAATGAAGTGATGCCTAATGTCAATGTGTTTGGTCCTAGAATGTTGGATTGGATTCTTAGAGATACAGATGGCACTAGTATTATCACACAGAACAGAAATTGTGCCAACAGGTACTCCTAAATCCAAGACTTGCTGCTTCAACCAAAGAACTTGGGCCACACAACTTCCTAAGGCAATGTACTCAGCTTCAGCAGTGGAAAGTGCAACTGAGTTCTGTTTTCTACTAGACCAGGAGACTAACGACTGTCCTATGAATTGACAAGTCCCAGAGGTACTCTTCCTATCCACCCTACACCCCGCAAAGTCAGAGTCAGAATATCGAATGATCTCAAAAGAGGTGCTGTGCCTAGGGTACCAAATTCCTAGGTTTGGGGTCCCTAAAAGATATCTAAGAATTCTCTTAACAGCAGTCAGGTGGGACTCTTTAGGATCAGCCTGAAACCTAGCACAAAGACAGACACTAAACATGATATCGGGTCGGCTAGCAGTCAGGTAAAGCAGTGAACCTATTATCCCTCTATACTTCTTCTGATCAACAGATTTTCCATTTGAATCCTTATCTAACTGAACTGAGGAGGGCATGGGAGTATTGATTGGCTTGGCTTTGTCCATTTCATATTTCTTCAAAATGTCCTTAGTGTATTTTGATTGATTGAGAAAAGTTCCATCATCTGTTTGCCTTATGCTAAACCCCAAAAAGTAGGACAATTCTCCCATCATACTCATCTCAAACTCCTTACTCATTGTTTTGGAAAACTCATCACATAAATATTTATCAGAAGATCCAAAAATTATATCATCAAAGTAAATCTGGACAATGAGTAAGTCATCTCCTATTCTCCTCAGAAAAAGGGTGGTGTCTACGCTCCCCTTAACAAACTCTCTTTCTAACAGGAATGTGTTAAGCCTCTCATACCAAGCTCTTGGTGCCTGTTTCAATCCATATAAGGCCTTTTTTAATTTATAGACATGACTTGGATATTGGGAACTCTCAAAACCTGGGGGTTGTTCTACAAAAACATCTTCTTTAATTACCCCATTTAAAAAGGCACTCTTGACATCCATTTGAAACAGCTTAAATCCCTTATAACAGGCAAAGGCTAGTAGCACTCTAATGGCTTCCAATCTAGCTACAGGGGCAAAAGTTTCCTCAAAATCTATCCCTTCTATCTGATTATACCCCTTAGCCACCAATCTTGCCTTATTTCTCACCACCACACCAGAATCATTCATCTTATTCTTAAAGACCCACTTGGTTCCCACAATACTTTGGTTTCAAGGTCTTTCTACTAACTCCCAAACATCATTCCTTACAAATTGATTCAATTCTTCCTGCATAGCTAAAATCCAAAACTCATCCGACAAGGCTTGATTGATGTTGGTGGGTTCAGTCATTGAGATAAAGGCAGAATGGTTTACTTCCTTCCTAAGTCCATGCCTAGTCCTAACACCTTCAGAAGGGTCTCCTAAGATCAGTTCTTTAGGATGACTCGAAGAATATCTCCAATCTCTAGGCAATGGGGTTTGAGGTTCTACCCTTTCCTCCAAATTTGTATTTCCAACTCCTTGGGTAACCTCAACAATCTCTTCATCTTCTACTTCAGATCTAGACTCCTTAGGATCAGATTCATCAAACACTACATGGGTTGTTTCTTCCACCACCAAAGTCCTCCTATTGAACACCCTAAAGGATTTCCCCACACTTGAATATCCTAAGAACACTCCTTCATCAGATTTGGGGTCAAATTTTCCTAAGGGTGACTTCCCGTTGTTTAGAATGAAAACCTTACAGCCAAAGACATGGAGGTGGGACAGATTTGGAGTTCTACCCTTAATGATCTCATAAGGTGTCTTGTTCAGCTTGACTCTCACATTTACCCTATTCAGCACATAACAGGCAGTGTTCACCGCTTCAGCCCAAAAGTATTTAGGAAGTGAATGCTCGGCAAGCATGGCTCTAGCGGCTTCCACCAAGGTCCTGTTCTTCCTTTCAGCTACCCCGTTCTGCTGAGGGGTCCTAGGAGCTGAAAAATTGTGACTAATCCCATGATTCTCACAAAAACTTCCAAATCTTTCATTTTCAAACTCCCCTCCGTGATCACTATGGATGGTAATAATCTCACATCCTAACTTCTTCTGAATCCAAGTAGAGAAAGATCTAAACTCATCAAATGACTCAGATTTGTGTGACAAAAACTTAACCCAAGTGAACCTTGAATAATCATCAACAATCACAAAACCATAGACTCTCCCCCCTAAGCTGGCAGTGCTAATGGGTCCAAAGAGGTCCATGTGAAGAACTTCTAAAGGTCTAGAGGTGCTAATGTCCTTAACTGAGTGAAAAGAGGACTGGACTTGCTTCCCCAACTGACAGGCACCACACAGGTGATCCTTAGTGAACTTAAGCTTGGGCACACCTCTAACTAAGTCCTTTTGGGTGACTCTCCTAAGGGTTTTCATACTGGCATGACACAATCTCCTATGCCATAACCAAGACTCATCAGCAGCAGTTTTTAAGCAAATTGAATTATCAGATTTGATGCTACTTACATCCAGCTTGTAGACGTTGTTGATCCTTTGCCCCTGCAAAACAACTTCATCATTTAAGCTTAAAATGCAGCCAGTGGGCAGGAATTTGATGCTGTATCCCTTGTCGCAGAGTTGACTGATGCTCAGCAGGTTGTGTTTCAGTCCATCTACAAGCAAAACATTATCAATCACAAAATTCTTTGAATCACCAATCATACCTGTGCCTACCACCTTCCTAGTGGTGTTATCTCCAAGTGTAACCTTGCCTCCAGCTCTGGCCTCCAGCGAAATGAACTGATTTGCATCTCCAGTCATATGTCTAGAACATCCGCTGTCCAGGTACCACATGCTCTCACGAGGTCTTGTGTGAGAGCACACCTACAAAATCATCAAATGTCAGTCTTAGGAACCCAAACAGGTTTGGGTTCCTTCTTATGAAAAGAAGAATGCGATGCATGTGTGCTGTACTGTGCAACAGGTAGTTTGGGTCTCCACACCCAATGTGTACTACGGTGAACAGTACAAGTGTGTGATATGTGTCCTAACATGCCACATGAAAAACATCTAACACCAGGAAAAGGATTAACTAAACGTCGTGAGTGATAGTGCCTCTTCCTAGTAGTGTATGAAACATGCTTTGAAGAACTTGCAACAGAATTTTTAAAAGGTGGCGGTGCATAAAATTGTTCAAAAGTAAGCGGTGTTTTGTTATTTTCAAAAGAACTGATTTTCACTTTCAAAAACTCAATGTGTTTGTTTAAACTTCCAATTTCAAACGTTTTTGCACTTTCAGTACTTTCTAACTCAGATGCCAAATCATTCACTTTCTTAAAAGCAAGTTCTAATTCAACATGCGCTGTTTTTAACAAGTTATGCTCAACAATTAAATCAGAATGTTTTTTATTCAGTTCATCAAACTCATCTAGTAAAGACATGTGATTGCTATCAATGGTGGAATGATCCTTAATCAACACTTCATGCTCTTTTTGCAAAGTCAGATAATCTAGTTTCAAACTAGCATGGGTTTTCTTAAGCTTCCTATACGATGTATGAATCTTTTCAGAAACTTCAAATAACTGATCGTAAGTAAGCTCACATACCTCTTCTTGGTCGGACTGACCAGGGTGATCATCAGCCATCAAACACAAGTTTGTTTCCTCCTCTTCAGCTTCAATCTCAGAAGAGTCGGATGCAGAGTCTGCCCAGAACGCCTTCTGAATCCGCTTCTTGTCCTTTCTGTACTTTGGTTTCTCCTCACCCTTCTCCTTGCTTGGGTGAGCTTTAAGTGTTGGACAATCAGCCTTAATGTGTCCGGGCTTCCTGCATTCAAAACAAACCGATTCAGATGAACCTTTAAAGTTTTTATTGAACTTACCCTTGTTCCACTTCTGATGGTTCTTATGTTTCTTAGAAAGCTTTTGAATTGCCTTGTGATTAAGGCAACATCATCGCTATCAGACCCGGAAGTGCTAGCATCTGAATCTTTGGCCTTTAGTGCCACTGTCTTCTCTTTCTTGCGTTCACCTGCATCAAGTTGCCTTTGGTTCACCCCTTGCTCGTAAGCAATGAGTGATCCAAGTAAGCTGTCAATAGAGTAAGTATTTAAATCTTTGGATTCAGTAATAGCAGTAATCTTAGCATCATAAGAAGCAGGCAAACATCTAAGAATCTTGTTTACTCTTTCGTAGTTGGTAAGTTCTCTACCTAAAGCATGCAAAGAGGTAACAATCTGAGTGAACCTTGTGTACATTTCTGAAATAGTATCACTAGGTTTCATGCGAAAAAGTTCGTAATCATGTAACAAGATGTTTAACCTAGATTGTTTGACTTCAGTTGTACCTTCATATGTTATACATAATCTATCCCAAATCTCTTTTCCCGTTGTACAAGTAGAAACACGCATATAGTCCTCAGATTTTAAAGCACAAAAGAAGCAGTTCAAACATTTGGCATTTAACTGTGCTAAATCACGATCATCAAACGTCCAATCAGCAAACGGCAATTCAGTTTTCACATTGTTAACCATTCAAAAAGGTGGTTCGTATCCGTCCTTAACTAACATCCACATGCGATAATCAATAGACTGAAGAAAAGTAGACATGCGTGTTTTCCAAAAATCAAATGGAATGTTATCAAACAACGGTGGTCTCGTTATAGAATAACCTTCAGCAGTATTACGATTGTTACAGTTAGCCATGGATCAAATTCAAAAGTTTTTAAACAGAAATTTTGAATCCCGCTCTGATACCACTTGAAAGTTCGAAAGGGATGTTAAGCCCTACTGAACTAGTCCCGAGGCTAACCAAGAGGGGGGGTGAATTGGTTATTTAAAAATTTCACGATAACAACAAAAATCCTTTCGATACTTAGCAGCGGAAACAAGTAAACAATAACGAAAAGATCAACCAACGATAATCACCCAAGCAGTTTATATTGAAAAGTAAAGTGCAAAACTGAATCAGAAAAGCAAACCAGATTTTATAGTGGTTCGGTCAACTTGACCTACGTCCACTCCCCGGAGCCTCCCCTCCGGGTATTGCACTAAACGAAAGTGACTCTCCTTTTGCTCCCACAGCAAGGCGGAGAAGCCTGTACAAAATACCTCCTTTTCACCACACGGTGAGGCAGAGAACCTGACCTCCTTTCGCTTCCTCCTGAAGCAGGCAGAGAACCTTCAAACTCCTTTTGCTTCCACCTGAAGCTGGCAGAGAACCCCGGATCTTCTTGCGAACGATCCTCCCACGAAGAACACCGACTAGACGACAGACGACGAGCGGAGAAGACGACTCTGATCCGTGCTTGGAGCAACCTTAGTGAATCCCTCACTAACTCCCCCTCACAAAATCTCTTCTCTCTCTCCCAACTCTCTCTTCTCTCTAGGGTTTCTCAGGGAAGGAAGGCAGCAAAAGATTTTTCCAAATCTAGGAAAAAGTTCTTTTAAAGGAGGGCTTAAAACTTGCCCTAAATCTCAACTTGTCGGCCACGATCGTCCAGGACGATCGGTATATCGTCCTGTACGATCAGTTCAAATTCAGCTGTTTCAGCCTGGACGATCTGGCTCTTCTGGACGATCAGTAGAAAAAGTTGTTCATATCGTCCCGTACGATCCTGCGATCGTCCGGGACGATTAGTTCAAATTGAAGGAAATCGTCCAGAAGACAGTTCGGGTCGTCCAGAGAAATCTGTGCTGGACGACCAAAAAATGACTTGATCGTCCCGGACGATAGGGTAATCGTCCGGTACGATTAGTTCAAAAAGGCCCCAAATCGTCCTGTACATAGTTCTGGACGTACAGCTGAAATGCACAAGACGATCACGATCGTCCGGGACGATCCTGCGATCGTCCAGGACGATGTGATCGTATCAATTAAACATTAATCGCTTTCCTTAATTACCAGACTAATTTAGGCATGATTGTAGTGAATCGTCCAGGACGATACACGTATCGTCCGGGACGATCAGACCAAAATACTTAAAATAAAACTTGCCTAACTTAATCTGGCGGCTGAGAATTTCTGATTTGGGAATATCGTCCCGTACGATCCAAAGATCGTCCAGGACGATCTGCTTAATCAGACCCTCTTAACTTAGTCGCCCTAATTAGGGTTTCTGTTTTAACTGGATCGTCCAGGACGATGCTACTATCGTCCAGGACGATTTGAACAAAATTTTAACAGAAACTCTAATTCACTCAATCTCTCTCCCTGAGTGTGTGTGTGCAAGGTTACTTAGCTAGGGAATCAGTTACATTACAATTGACTCAATAAAAGAAAAAATCATACATTTGACACACTTGGACCCGATCTTGAGTTGGCTTTAGTAGCTTGCGGTCTTTTGTGCCTGAAACTGATTAGCCAAGAAAAACACACTGGAAACATGTTTGTCATCATCAAAACCAGATTTGCAACACATCCAACTTCTTCCATGTGGATCATCCAGGACGATGAGCTGTATCGTCCAAGACGATCACCAATAATTGGTTCAGATCAGCCGTTGGTTCAAGATGGGGATGATTTGATCATATCAACCAGGACGATGTGAGGATCATCCAGGACGATAGGAAAAAAAATGAAAAATAAAGAATGGAGAGGAATGATTAGGGGACCCAAAAATCATAAAAAAATCACAATCAAAGCAAAGATAGAAAAACACAAAACAAAAATGAGGAAATAATAACAAAACCCAAAAAATGATTTTTTTAATTGATCTGCTCTAGTAAGTCAAATTTTTTCTTAATTTTTAATTCCAAAGCCAATAAGAAGGAATCGACAGGCTGAAAACTAGAAAAGTCAGAAAGTTGATTTTCATAACTCCTACATCAGACACCTTACAGGTACAAATTTCTTTCAAATAAAAATCTAATTTATAAGAAAATAAATTAGATTTGAAAAGAGATCCTTTCAAACCTCATTCCAAAAAAAATATCTGATAAAATAATATTACAAAGTAAGGAATCAAAAATCATGATTTTCAATCTCAAGTTTTTAAAAATAGTAAATGCGCATGGATTTTTCTAAGATATTTAAAGATCTAAAAGGGATGAAAGCTTATTTCTTTGTGGGCTCATTTTGTGCCTCTTTTTCATTTTATTTGGCGCACTTTATGCATCTTTTGATTTAGATACACTTTGTGTATCTTTCCATTTTTTTGGCATCATTGCGCATCTTTTCATCTTTGGGCCCATTTTGTGCCTCTTTTTATTTCTTTTGCAAGCTTGCTTCCTTTCATAATCTTTAAAGAATCTCAATTGTGAAATTACCTTCCAAACATAAGAGAAGACAAACTCACTCTCTATAATAAGGAGGAGTAATTCATAGAACAAAACCATACATCATATGATAAGTGCAATCACCTGATCAAGAAAAACATAATATTGATTCAATGCTTTGAAAACACTATTCATATGAGGTAGATTACTATAGGAAGATAAAATAGATCTCTATTTAAAAAATGAACTTTTTAATTTTGAAAAAGATTTTTATCCAAACAGAACAGTACACCATTAAAGGAGTTAGAGGAAGAGAAATAATCATCAATGTTTCTTCCCTTTAACAGTTTCAAAGGAGTCAATCACTGCTTACAAGCTTCCAAACAAAATTAAGGAAAAACTCTCAGTTGAAAATCCAGTTTATCAGCAGTAGTGAGCAGTGATCTGATAAATAACAAAAGAAAATCAGCAGATAATAAAAACAAAAAAGGAAACATATAATCAAATCAAATAATAATAAAGGAAAACTAAAAAATAAAAGCTTCAGAAATAACTAATCATCAAATTCATGCATTTATGTTAATCACACCCAATCTGGTCCTTAAAATATTGAATATGTCAAAAGCCAGTGGTTTGGTAAAGATGTCAGGTAGTTGGTTTTCAAATGTTACATGGTGTAACTCAATGTCCCCTTTGGTAACATGGTCCCTAATGAAGTGATGCCTTATGTCAATATATTTGGTTCTTGAATGTTAGATAGGATTCTTAGAGATACAGATGACACTAGTGTTATCACATAGAACTGAAATTATGTCAATAGGTAATCCTAAATCCAAAATTTGTTGCTTTAACCAAAGGACTTGGGCCACACAACTTCCTAAGGCAATGTACTCAGCTTCAGCAGTGGAAAGTGCAACAGAGTTCTATTTTCTTCTAGACCAGGAGACTAAAGACTATCCTATGAATTCGTAAGTTCTAGATGTGCTCTTTCAATCCACCCTACACCCTATAAAATCAGAATCATAATATCTAACAATCTCAAAAGAAGTGCTGTGTCTAGGATACCAAATTCCAAAGTTTGAGGTCCCTAAGAGATATCTAAGGATTCTCTTAACTACAGTCAGGTGGGATTATTTAGGATTAGTTTGAAATCTAGCAAATAGACAAACACTAAAAATTATATGAGGTTGGTTAGCAGTCAAGTAAACCAGTAATCCAATTATTCCTCTGTAGTTCTTTTGATCAATAGATTTTCCATTTGAATCCTTATCTAACTGGACAGTGGAGCTCATTGGAGTGTTTATTTGCTTTGCTTTATCCATTTCATATTTCTTCAAGATGTCCTTAATATACTTTGATTAATTGATAAAAGTTCTATCATCCATTTGCCTTATGCTAAACCCAAAAAAGTAGGACAATTATCCCATCATACTCATCTCAAATTGTCTACTCATTATTTTAGAAAAATATTCACATAAATTTTAATCAGAAGATCTAAAAAGTATATCATCAATATAGATTTTAACAATGAGTACATCATCTCCTACTTTTCTTAGAAAAAGGGTGGTGTCTATGCTCCCCTTAACATACTTCCTTTCCAGTAGGAATGTTCTAAGCCTCTCATACTAAGCTCTGGGTGCCTATTTTAATCCATACAAGGCCTTTTTTAATTTCTAAACATGATTTGGAAATTGAGAACTATTAAAGCCTTGGGGTTATTCTACAAACACATCTTCTTTTATTACCCCATTTAAAAAGGCAGTCTTGATATCCATTTGGAAAAGCTTAAACAGGCAAAGGCTAGTAGCACTCTAATGGCTTTCAATCTAGCTACAGGGGCAAAAGGTCACCTCAAAATCAATCCCTTCTATTTGGTTGTACCCCTTAGCCACCAATCTTACCTTATTCCTAACCACTACATCAGAATCATTCATTTTATTCTTAAGAACCCATTTAGTTCCCACTACACTTTGATTATTAGGTCTTTCAACTAACGCCTAGACATCATTCCTCATAAATTTGTTAAGTTCTTCTTGCGTAGCTAAGATCCAAAATTTATCAAAAAGGGTTTAATTGATATTAGTGGGTTTAATCAGTGAGGTAAACACAGAATGGTTTACTTCCTTCCTATGCCCAAGCCTAGTTCTAACACCTTCAGAAGGGTCTCCTAAGATCAGTTCTTTAGGATGACTCAAAGAATATCTCTAATCTATAGGCAAGGTGTTTTTAGGTTCTACCATTTCCTCCAGATTTATTATTTCTATGCCTTGGGTAATCTCTCCTATGTCATCTTTGTCCTCAGCTCTAAACTCCTAAGGATCAGATTCATAAAACACCACATGAGTAGTCTCCTCCACCACCAATGTCCTTTTGTTAAACACCCTAAAGGATTTCCCCGCACTTGAATATCCTAAGAACACTTCTTCATCAAAATTTGGATCAAATTTTCCTAAGGAAAATTACCCATTATTAAGAATGAAGACCTTAAAGCCAAAGATATGGAGGTGAGACAGGTTTGGTATTTTACCCTTAATGATCTCATAGGGTGTCTTATTCAGATTGGATCTAACATTCATGCTATTCAACACATAATAGGCTGTATTCATGGCTTCTACCCAAAAGTATTTTGGAAGTGAATACTCAGCAAGTATGGTTCTAATGGGTTCCACTAAGGTCCTGTTCTTTCTTTTAGCTATCCTATTTTGCTGAGTGGTCTTAGGGGCTGAAATGTTATGACTAATCCCTTACTCCTCATAGAAAGTTCCAAATCTCACAATCTCAAACTCTCCACCATGATCACTATGGATGGTCAAGATCTTACAACCTAACTTCTTCTGAATCCTAGTGGAGAAGGATTTAAATTCATCAAATGACTCAATTTTGAGTGACAGAAATCTAATCCAAGTGAACCTCGAGTAGTTATCAACAATCATAAATCCATAAACTTTTCCCCTTAAGCTCGCATGTTAATGGTTCCAAATAAATCCATGTTAAGGACTTCTAAAGGTCTAGAGGTGTTGAAGTCCTTAATGGAGTGGAAGGAGGATTGGACTTGTTTCCCTAGTTGACAGGCATCTCACAAGTGGTCCTTAGTAAACTTAAGCTTAGGGACACCTCTAACTAAGTCCTTTTGGGTTACTCTTTTAAGGGTTTTCATGCTGGCAAGACATAACCTTCTATGCCACAACCAAGACTCATCAGCAGCAGTTTTTAAGTAAAATGAAGTAGTACACTCAATATTTTTTAAATCAAGCATATACACATTATTGATCCTCTTGCTCTACAAAATAGTGTTATTATTTAACTTGATAATGAAAGTATTTTCCAGGAACTTTATGTTGAATCCTTTGTCACAGAGTTGACTAATACTGAGCATGTTATTTTTCAATCAATCTACAAGCAAAACATTTTTAATTAAAAGTTTCTTGGAGTTTCCAATTATACATGCGCCCACGACTTTCCTGGTGGTGTTGTCTCCAAGAGTGACCTTGCCTCTAGCCCTGGCCTCTAGTGAAATGAATTGATTTGCATCTCCAGTCATATGCCTTAAGCATCTGTTGTCCAGGTACCACATGCTCTCACGTGGTCTTGTGTGAGAGCACCCCTATAAAATCATCAAACGTCAGATTTAGGAACCTAATAAGTTAGGGTTCCTTCTTATGAAAAGGAGAATACAATGCATGCGTGTTATATTATGAATCACACAATTTGGGCCTCCACACCTAATGTGTACTATGGTGAATAGTGCAGTTGTGAGAGGTGTGTCCTAACATGCCACAAGAGAAACATCTAATAACAGAAAAATGGTTAACTAATCTACGTGGGTGATAGTGCCTCTTCCCAAATATAGATGATGCATGCTTTGATGATTGTGTATAAAATTCTTCAAGTGATGGAGGTTGTTTATTTTTTATAAGAGCAGTTAATTCAGCATCAAAGAATTTATTTGAAATATCAAGAATTGAATAACGCATGCTCTTTACTGTCAACATCGAATGCATGAGTTTCTAATTCCTTGAATGCCACTTCTAATTCAACATGCGATGCTTTCAATGAATCATGATCAACAATCAATTCAGAATACTTTTGATGTAACTCATCAAATTCATCAAGTAATGACATGTGATTGCTATCAAGTGTAGAATGATCCTTAAGAAAAACTTCATGCTCTTTTTGCAAGTTCAAGAATTCTAATTTCAGGCTAGCATGTATTTTCTTAACTTTCCTATATGATGAATGAATTTTCATAGAAATATAAAGTAATTGATCATAGGTTGGTTCACATACCTATTCTTGGTCAAATTGACCATGATGTTCATCCACCATTAAACACAAGTTTATAGTCTCCTCTTCAGCTTCAGTCTCAGAGGAGTCAGATGCAGAATCTACCTTGAAAGCCTTTTGAATCCTTTTCTTGTCCTTCCTAAACTTAGGCTTCTCCTCACCCTTTTCCTTGCTTGGGTGAGCCTTGAGTGTAGGACAATTAGCTTTTATATGTCCTGGCTTTCTGCATTCAAAATAAACTATATAATAAGAAACTTTAGAATTTTTTTTTATTCTTACATTTATTCCATTTCTGATAGTTCTTGTGTTTCTTCCTTAGAAAACTTTTGAATTGCCTAGTAATTAAGGCAACATCATCACTTTCAGACCCAGAAGAATCAATCTCCGTATCGTTGGCCTTCAGTGCCATAGTTTTCTCTTTCTTTTACTCACTTGCATCAAGTTGCCTTTAGTTCACTTCTTGCCTGTAAGCAATGAGTGATCCAAGTAAGTTATCAATAGAATAAGTGTTCAAATTCTTAGATTCAGTGATAGCAGTTATCTTGGCATCATAGGAGGAGGGAAAACATCTCAGAATTTTATTAACCTTCTCATAGTTAGTGAGTTCTTTTCCTAAGGCATGTAGGAAGGTGACAATCTGTGTAAACCTAGTATACATTTCAAAAGGATGTTTTGTTTAAATGCCATCCACTAATCTAAATGGTGCAGAGTATCCATCTTTAATAAGCATCCACATGTGATAATCTAGAGATTGTAAAAAGTGGACATGCAAGTTTTCCAAAAGTCAAAAGGTATATTATAAAACAAGGGTGGTCGAGTAATGGAATACCATTCCGTGGTATTTCTATTACTAAAGTTAGACATGGATCAAATTCAAATGTTTTTCAAAACTTAATTTTATGAATCCCACTTTGATACCACTTGAAAGTTTGTTAGGGATGTTAAGCCCTTGAGAACTAGCCCGAGGCAAACCAAGAGGGGGGGGGGGGGGGGAATTGGTAGTTTTAAAAATTCGTGAGAAAAACTAATTTTGAAAATCTTTTCAGATGTTTTAAAAAAATTACAATTTCTTGTTGATGTGGAAATGTTTAATCAAACATAACAATAACTTTAATCACACGATCATCTATAGAAGGTAAAGTGTAGAAATTAAAAAATAGAATAGTAAAGGAAAGAGCACACTAGATTTTATAGTAGTTCAGTCAACTTGACCTACGTCCAATCCCCAGAGCTTCCCCTACAGGTATTGTACTAAAACTTAGTGACTCTCCTTTTGCTCCTATAGTAAGGAGGAGAAGCCTTTATAAAACTTCTCTTCACCAACCCAATGAGGTAGAGAACCTAGACTCCATTTGCTTTCTCCTGAAGTAGGCAGAGAACCTTACCTCCTTTTGCTTCCTCCTGAAGCAGGTAGAGAACCTTGATCTTCTTGTAGATGATCCTTCCTAGAGAGACACTATGGGATAAGGGACAATGATTGGAGATGATGAATCGAATCCTTGCTTGGAGTAACCTTTATGAACACCTCATAAACTTCCCCTCAAAAGATTCTCTCTCTCTCTCTCTCTCTCCAAAGCTCTCCCTCTTCATCTCAAAGCTCTCTCGGGAAAGGACAGCGACAAAAGATTTCAACAGTCACAAGAAAAAGATCTTAAATTGAAGGGCTCAAAAATTTCCCTAAATTTTAACTCGCCATCAAAGATCGTTCAGGACTATCTATCGATCATCTAGGATGATCTATCGATCGTCTTGTACGATTAGTAAAAATTAACCTCTTTTATTCTGATCAATCTGGTTCCTCTGGACGATTAGAAGACATGATTTATTCAGATCATCTAGGACGATTATGTGATCATCCTGGGTAATTAGTTTAAATCAGGAATATTATCTAGTAGACAGTTTGGGATGTCCAGGAGAAAAGTTTGGATGATCTAAAGAAGATTACTTGATCGTCCAGGACGATATCTATATCGTCCTGTACGATTAGTTCAAAAACTCCCAATATTGCCCTATACATAGTTCGAGTCTTTCAAGATAACTATGCTAGATGATTTTAAAATGACTTGATTGTCTGTGACGATAAAGCTATCATCCTGCATGCTTAATTCAAAAAATGGCAATTATTGTAAATCTGACTTTAAGGATTATGATTTTGAGGATAACAAACATTTATGTTTCTATTTAATTGCCTAACCTTTCAGGTCTGCAAGATCAAGTACAAATAAAGTTAGCTAAAGATCGTGTCCATGTGTGTATTCAAATGTAATTTTTCCCTTTATTGAGTCAAATGTAATGTAATAGATCCCCCAGCTAAGTAACCTTGCACATACACACTCGAGGGGAGATTTTTATGAGTTAGAGTTTCTAATTTAGTTTTGTTCATAACATCTTGGGCGATAGTAATATCATCCTAGACAATCCAATGAAAATAGAAACTCCAATTTAGGTATCCATATTAAGTCAGTCTGATTAAGCCATTTGTCCTAGACGATCCTTACATCATACAAGATGATATGCCCAAATTAAAAATTCTCAGCCGCCAGACTAAGTTAGGTATGTTTTTATTTTTAGTATTTTGGTATAATCATCCCAAATAATATGTGTATCATCATGATGATTCATTATAATCATGCCTAAATTAGTCAAATAATTAAGAAAAGTAATTAAGGGTTGATTGATCGATCACATCATCCTGGATGATCCTTTATAAATCCCTGTCGTCTAAGTGTTTTTTACCTGTACGTCCTAAACTGTGTGCTGGATAATATTGCTATTTTAAACTAATCATACAGGACGATAGCTATATTATCCTAGATGATCATGTCATTTTGAGACCGTCCATCATAAATTGCCCTGGACGACCCGAACAGTGTGCAGGATGATATTGGCATTTTTGAACTAATCATACAAGATGATAGAGATATCATCCTGGATGATCAAGTCATTTGGAGATCATCCAATATAAATTCTCTTGGATGTCCCGAACTATCCTCTAGGACAATATTCATGATTTACACTAATCATCCCGGATGATCTGAACAAACTTTGTCTTCTAATCATCAAGAGGAACCAGATCGTCTAGGCTGATATGTGTGATTTTATACTGATTGTACAGGACGATCTACCAATCGTCATGAATGATCTTTGATGGCAAGTTGAAATTTAAGGTAATTTTTAAGCCTTTATATTTATCATCTCTTATCTTCTATCATTGAGATGTTTTGCCGCTATCCTCACCTGAGAGAGCTTTAAGAAGGAGAGGGAAAGCTTGATAGAGAGAGAGGATCTTGTGAGGGGGAGTTTGTGAGGTGTTCACAAAGGTTACTCGAAGCAAGGATCTGAGTCATTATTTCCAGTCTTCATCCCTTATCCCTCGGTGCTCGGAAGGAGGGATCGTCTACAAGAAGATCAAGGTTCTCTGCCTGCTTTAGGAGGAAGCGAAATGAGGTAAGGTTCTCTGCCTTCTTCTGGAGAAAGTAAAGGAGTCCAGGTTCTTTGCCTCATCGGGTTAGTGAAAAGGAGTTTTGTAAAGGCTTCTTCGCCTTGCTGTGGGAGCAGAAGGTGAGACACTTTGCGTTAGTGCAATACCTGGAGGGGAGGCTCCAGGGAGTGGACGTCGGTCAAGTTGACTGAACTACTATAAAATTTGGTGTGTTCATTCTAATTATATTCTGCACTTTACCTTTTCTATTGATGTTCGTGTGATTGAAGTTATTATGGTGTTTTCATTAAATATAATCACATCATCGCGAGGTTGTAATTCTTTTAGAACATTTATAAAAGTTTTCAAAATCATTTTTTCTCACGAATTTTTAAAACTACCAATTCACCCCCCCTTTTGGTTAGCCTCGGGACTAATTCTTTAGAGTTTAACACCCCTCACGAACTCTCAAGTGGTATTAGAGCGGGATTCATAAAATCAAGTTTTAAAAATCTTTTGAATTTGATCTATGGCTAACTTTGGAAATAGAAACACCGCTGAAGGATATTCCATTACTAGACCACCCTTATTTGATAACATACCTTTTGATTTCTAGAAAACTTGCATGTCCACATTTCTATAATCTATAGATTGTCGCGTGTGGGTGCTTGTGGAAGATAGATATTCTGCTTCATTTAGATTAGTTGATGACATTAAAACTAAACTTTCTTTTTCTAAATGGACATTTGATGATCATGACTTATCACAACTAAATGCAAAATGCTTGAACTATTTTTTTTATGCTTTAAAATTTGAAGACTACATGTGTATTTCCACTTGCATTACTGGCAAAGAAATTTGGGATAGATTATACATTATATGTGAAGGTACATCTAAAGTTAAACGGTGTAGGTTGAAAATTTTACTTCATGACTATGAACTCTTTGGCATGAAACCTAGTGAATCAATTTCTGAAATGTATACTAGGTTTACATAGATTATCACCTCTCTGCATGCCTTAGGAAAAGAACTCATCAATTATGAAAAAGTTAACAAAATCTTCAGATTTTTACACTCTTTCTATGATGCCAAGATAACTGCTATCACTGAATCAAAGGATTTGAAAAATTATTCTATTGATAACTTACTTGGATCACTAATTGCTTATGAGCAAGGAGTGAATCAAAGGCAACTTGATACAAGGGAGAAGAAGAAAGAGAAATCTGTGGCGTTGGAGGCCAACGATACAGAGACTGATTCTTTGGGGTCTGAAAGTGATAATGTTGCCTTAGAGAGTCTAAAAATATCAGATTTAGAACTTTATATGAGGAGCAAAGGATTAGCCAATACGTTTCAGCTCCTAAGGCCCCTCAATGGAACAAGGTAGCTGAAAGAAAGAGCAGGACCTTAGTTGAAGCTGCTAGAGCTATGCTTGCTGAGTTTTCACTTTCAAAATACTTTTGGGCTGAAGCAATGAACACAACCTATTATGTGTTGAATAGGGTGAATGTTAGATCAAATCTGAGAAAGACACCCTATGAGATTATTTAGGGAAGAACTCCAAACCTATCTCACCTCCATGTCTTTGGTTGTAAGGTCTTCATTCTTAATAATGGGAAATCATGCTTAGGAAAATTTGACTCCAAATCTGATGAAGGAGTGTTCTTAGGATATTCAAGTGTGGGAAAATCATTTAGGGTATTTAACAAGAGGAGTTTGGTGGTGGAGGAGACTACTCATGTAGTGTTTGATGAACTAATTCTAAGGATTTTAGAGCTGAGGAAGAAGAGGAAGTAGGAGAGATTACCCAAGGAGCAGAAAATGCAAATCTTGAGGAAAGGGTAGAATCTCAAGACACCTTGCCAGAAGATTAGAGATATTCTTTGAGTCATCCTAAAGAACTAATCTTAGGAGACACTTCTTAAGGTGTTAGAATTAGGCATGGACTTAGGAAGGAACTAAAACATTCTGCCTTTATCTCAATGAATAAACCCACCAACATCAATCAATCCCTTTCTGATGAATTTTGGATCTTAGCTATATTAGAAGAATATAACCAATTTGTGAGGAATGATGTTAGGGAGTTAGTAGAAAGTTCTAAGAATCAAAGTGTAGTGGGAACCAAATGGGTATTTAAGAATAAAATGAATGATTCTGGTGTGGTGGTTAGGAATAAGGCAAGATTGATGGATAAGGGGTACAACAAAATAGAAGGGATTGATTTCAAGGATGTTGCAAATCTGGTTTCAAAAACTATAGTTTTGATGATGAAAAATATATTTATATTCTATTTTGCTTGGCTAACCCATTTCAGGTACAAAATATCAAAAGCAACTCAAGCCAACTCAAGATCGGGTCCAAGTGTGTCTACATGTAATATTTTCCTTTTTCTTGAGTCAATTGTAATGTAACTGATCCCCTAGCTAAGTAACCTTGCACACGCACACTCAGGGGGAGAGCTTGAGTGAATTAGAGTTTCTGTTCAATTTTTGTTCAGATCGTCCTGGACGATATTCACATCATCCTGGATGATCAAGTGAAAATAGAAACCCTAATTAGGGCGACCAAGTTCAGTCTGTCCGATTAAGCCGATCATCCTGGATGATCCATCCATCAAACGGGATGATAGGCTTAAATCAAAAATTCTCAACCGCCAGATCAAGTTAGGTAAGTTTTATTTTTAGAGATTTGATCTGATCATCCCGGACGATATGCGTATCGTCCTGGACGATCCAATACAATCATGCCTAAATTAGTCTGGTGATTAAGGAAAGCAATTAATATTAAATTAATACTATCATATCATCCGGGACGATCGTAAGATCATCCGGGATGATCATGATTTTCTAGTGTGTTTCACCTGTACGTCCAGAGTGGTGCTCAGGATGATTTGGGCACTTTTTGAACTATTCATACAGGATGATATCAGTATCATCCTAGACGATCAAGTCATTTTTAGGTCATCTAGCACAAGTTTCTCTGGACGACCAGAGCGGTCTTCTAGACAAAATTCTTGAATTTACACTAATCATCTCGGACGACCGCAGAATCGTACGGTATGATCTGAATAATTTTTTCTACTGATCGTCTAGAAGAGCCAGATCGTCCAGGCTGAAACAGGTGATTTTGAAGTGATCATACAGGACGATCTATAGATTATCCTAGACAATATTGGCCGACCAGTTGAGATTTAGGGCAAATTTTGAGCCCTTCTATAAAAGAACTTTTTCTTTCGATAAGAAAAATCTTTTGTCACTCTCCTTTACAGAGAAACACTAGAGAGAGAGAGAGAGAGTTTGGGAGAGAGAGAAGATCTTATGAGGGGGAGTTTATGAGGGATTCATAAAGGTTGCTCCAAGCAAGGATCAGAGTCATCTTCTCTGTTCGTCATCTCTCGTACTATCGGTGTTCTCTGTGGGAGGATCGTTCGCTAGAAGATCCGGGTTCTCTGCCCGCTTCAGGTGGAAGCGAAAAGAGTTCGATTTCTCTGCCCGCTTCAGGAGGAAGCAAAAGGAGTTCAGGTTCTCTACCTCACCAGGTTTGTGGAAAGGAGTTTGTACAGGCTTCTCTGCCTTGCTATGGGAGCAAAAGGAGAGTCACTTTTGTGTTAGTGTAATACCCGGAGGAGAGGCTCCGGGGAGTGGACGTAGGTCAAGTTGACCGAACAACTATAAAATCTGGTGTGTTCTTTCTGATTATTTTTTACACTTTAGTTTTTTGTAATTATCTGCTTGGGTGAAATCTATGGTTGATCTATTCATTTATTTATTCATTTGTTTCCGCTACAAATCATCAAAAAGATTTTTCCTGTTGCTCTCAAATTTTTAAATAACTAATTAACCCCCCCTCTTGGTTAGCCTCGGGACTAGTTCATCAGGGCTTAATATCCCTATCGAACTCTCAAAGGAGACCTTTGCCCCTATAGCTAGATTGGAAGCCATTAGAGTGCTACTAGCCCTTGCATGTTATAAGGGATTTAAGCTTTTCAAATGGATGTTAAGAGTGCCTTTTAAATTGGGTAATAAAGGTAGATGTCTTTGTAAAGCAACCCCAAGGTTTTGAGAGTTCCCAATATCCAAATCTTGTTTTTAAATTTAAAAAGTCCTTATATGGATTGAAACAGGCACCTAGAGCTTGGTATGAGAGGTTTTAACACACTCCTACAAGAAAGAGAGTTTGTTAAAGGGAGCATAGACACCACCCTTTTTTTGAGGAAAGTAGGAGATGATTTACTCATTATATAGATCTATGTTGAATATATACTATTTGGATCTTCTGATCAAAAGTTATGTGATAATTTTACTAAAATAATAAGGAGTTTGAGATGAGTATGATGAGAGAATTGTCCTACTTTTTAGGGTTTAGCATAAGGCAATTAAAAGATGGAACTTTTATCAATCAATCAAAGTACATTAAGGATATTTTAAAGAAATCTGAAATGGATAAAGCCAAGATAGTAAACACTTCAATGAGCTCCACTATTTAGTTAGATTAGGATTCAAATGAAAAATCAATTGATCTAAAGAAGTACAGAGGAATAATTGGTTCACTACTTTACTTGACTGCTAGCCGACCTGATTAAATGTTTAGTGTTAATCTTTGTGCTAGATTTCAAGCTGATCTTAAAGAATCCCACCTAGCTACTGTTAAGAGAATTCTTAGATATCTCTTAGGGACTCCAAACTCAGGAATCTGGTATCCTAGGCACACCGTTTCCTTTGAGATTATTGGATATTTTGATTTTGATTTTGTAGGGTGTAGGGAGGATAGAAACAGCACTTCTGGAACTTGCTAATTCATAGGACAGTCTTTAGTCTCCTGGTCTAGTAGAAAACAAAACTCTATTGCACTTTCTACTGTTGAAGCTGAGTACATTGCCTTAGGAAGTTGTGTGGCCCAAGTCCTTTGGTTGATGCAATAAATTCTAGATTTAGGATTACCTATTGGTACAATTTGAATTCTATGTGATAACACTAGTGCCATCTACAACTCTAAGAATCCTATCCAAAATTCAAGAACCAAACACATTGACATAAGGCATCATTTCATTAGGGACCATATTACAAAAGAGGACATTAAGCTACACCATGTAGCAACTGAAGACCAACTGGCATACATCTTTACTAAACCACTGGCCTTTGACTCATTCAGCATTTTGAGGACCAGATTGGGTGTGATTGACATAAATGCATGAATCTGATGACTACTGATTTCTGAATTTCCTATTTTTCATTTTATTTATGTTAGTTTTTGTTTGATTTGATTGTCTGTTTCTTTTTAGATCATTTGTTTTCCATCTGATTTTTAGTTTTTTTAATTTGCTTATCGAATTTGGTTCCTTCTTTTAACATGCTTTCCTCTTGGTTTTATTTATTTAATGTTTATTTTCTTAAGAATCAGATCACTGCTCACTACTGCTGATAAACCAAATTTTGAGTTTTTTCTTGTTATTTTTATTTGGAAGCTTATAAGTAGTGATTGGCTCATCTGAATCTTTTAAAGGGAAGAAACATTGATGATTGTTTCTCTTATTCTAACTCCTTTAATGGTGTATTGTTTCTTTTGGATAAAAATCTTTTTTAGAATTAAAAAGTTAGTTTTTAAAATAGAAATCTATTTTATCTTCCTACAGTAATCTACCTCATATGAATAGTTTTTTTTAAAGCTTTGAATCATTATTATATTTTTCTTAATCAGGTGATTGCACTTATCATATGAAGTGTGATTTTATTCTGTGAATTACTCATCCTTATTATAGAGAGTAAGATTATCTTCTCTTATGTCTAGAAGGTAATTTCACAATTGAGATTTATTAAAGACTATGAAAGGAATCAAGCCTGCAAAAGAAATTTAAAAAAAAGGGCACAAAATGAGCCAAAAATGAAAAGATGCGCAATGACACCAAAAAATTGGGAAGATACATAAAGTGTATCAAAAATCAAAAGATGCGTAAAGTGCGCCAAATAAATTGAAAAAAAGGCACAAAATGAGCCCACAAATAAATAAGCTTTCTTCCCTTTCAGATCTTTAAAAGTCTAGAAAAATTCATACATCACTTAATATTTTTAGAAGCTTGAGATTGAAAATCAAGATTTCTTATTCCTTACTTTGTAATACTATTTTATCAGATATTTTTCTGAAATGAGGCTTGAAAGGATCTCTTCTTTTAAATCTAATTTCTTTTCTTCTGAATTAGACTTCGATTTGAAAGAAATTTGAACATGTAAGGTATCCAAGGTGGAGTTACAAAAATTGATTTTCTAATTTTTTTGGATTTTAGCATCGTCAATTTTCTTCTTATTGGCTTTTGAGTTGAAAATCAAGAAAAATTCTGATTTACTGGAGCTGATCGATTCAAAAAAAACTTTATTTTTGTTGATGCTTTCTCATCTTTTCTTATTTTTCTTTGGCCTGGTTATGATTTTTTTATTTTATTTTTGGGTCCCCTCATCATTCCTCTCCATCTTTAATTTTTCACTTTTTGTTCACATCATCCTGGATGATCCTCACACCATCCTGGATGATCTGATTAAATTATCCCCATCTTGATCCAATGGCTGCCTTGAACCAATTATTAATGATCATCCCAAAAAGTACACCTCATCATCCTAGACGATCAACATTGAAGTAGTTGGATGATTGAAATTTGGCCCATCCGATTCGTTTATTGCATATCATCCTGGATGATCCACCTAATTATCCTTGATGATACTTTTCGTCAATGGTCATCAAACTTGACTCTTCGGGATGACCGCTTGTGTCTAATCATCTTGGATGATATTTGGTCATCTTGGATGATCCGACGGCCTTTCTGACCAATCATCCTGGATGCCATTATTACTCTTATCATCGTGGATGATCTTGCGATTATTTTGGACGATAGGTCCATTTTCTATTTAAACAACCAATTTCAACCAGATTTTTCACCAGACTATCCTACTACACTCATACAATCTTTTCCTCATGGCTGGTGACATACGATCTAGGCAACAAGGTGCTAGTTCCTCCTGGGGAAATATCGATCCCCACTTTCCTGATGTAGCGAATCAGGCTTCCTTCCAGCGCTATCTTGAAGTGGGGATCACTCAATCCAAAATCATCAACCCCTGCATCATCACATAACCGGTACTTGATCTTTTCGCACACACCTCCCTCAATTTTATTCTAACTCTTACATTTCCATTTAGCACTAAGCTTCTCCATATTTTCTTTATGAATCTTCGCATTGATTCTTCTTACTCTGCTCTTCGCTCCTATGTTAATCGCCGCCCTGTAAAATTAACCACCCAGGACTTTCAAGATATTCTCCACTTGTCTATTACTAGAGATAAACTCCATCACTTGCCCTCTGACCCTAATTTTAACTAGAGTCTTGCCAATCACTTTCTTAGGAACACTAATTCCCCATACCATGATAATGCCTGCTCTTCCTTAGTCAAGGATGCTCAGACAATCTAGCATGTCCTTCGCTCCTCTATCATTCCAAAGGTTGGGGACCACATCCATATTACCCCTTTGCTCTCCATGACTACCATCTAAATCATGGCACACCATGATTTCAATTCTACTGATCTCCTTTTTTTCTACATCAAACACCTCACTAGTATTAGGGATTCGGGCCACAGGAGACGCCCAAATCTAGCTATAGGCCACCTCATCGCCTATGCTCTTGAAACTAAATACAATCTGCAATATCTAGTTCCTGATAATATCCAACATTCCTTCTACTCAAATAACTCCTTCCATGTTCTTCACAGTTCTAGACTTCATCTGGAACCCAGCACGAATGTTGAGGGAGAAGAGGAAGAAGATGCTCTTGATCCTGCTACACCTGCTCTTATCCATATAGAATCACCAATAGATCACGTAGTGCACGTTTTAACTCCTACGTGGTTGCCCAGGAGCAGCAACATACTGAGGATGTCAACAGATTCAATGCTGATGTAGCCGAGCAGCAGCAATAGCAGCACGACCAGGACATGGCTTGGTTTGGAGAACAGTTTGCCTCCATTCACAGTCTGTTTCAGCCACCTTCACCTCTACCTAATCAGGATCCCCCTTTATACTAGTTTGTTTGCTTTTGCTATTTTCTTGTGTTGGTTTTGTACTATTTTTTGTATGTGTCTATGTGATATTTTCCCCTTTTTGTGATGTCAAAAGGGGGAGTAGTTGTATTTTTGGATCATTGTACGCTCTTGAATTAGTCAATGTTTAAATATTCAGTATTTTAAATTATCAATACTTAATGTTTATTTACTGGATTTGGAATTATTATCTAATGTTTTCCATCATAAAAAAGGGGGAGATTCTTACAAATTTGGATTCAAGGATTATGATTTTCATGAGAATAAATATTTCTATTTATGTTTGATTGCCTAACCTTTCAGGTCCGCAAGATCAAGTGTAAATTAAGTCAGCCCAAGATCGGGTCTGTGTGTGTTCAAATGTAATTTTTCCCTTTCTTAAGTTAAATATAATATAATAGATCCCCCAGCTAAGTAACCTTGCACACACACACACTCGAGGGGGAGATTTTTTGAGTTAGAGTTTTTGTTCTAGTTTTATTCGTATCATCCTGGAAGATAGTAATATCATCCTGGACGATCTAATGAAAATAAAAACTCTAATTAGGGCATCCATGTTAAGTCGGTCTGATTAAGCCGATCATCCTATTCTCAGCCGCTATAGACTAAGTTAGGCATATTTTTATTTTTTGTACTTTGGTCTAATCATCCTGGATGATTCATTGCAATCATGCCTAAATTAGTCAGATGATTAAGGAAAGTAATTAAGGGTTGATTGATCGATCATATCATCCTGGATGATCGCAAGATCGTCTTGGATGATCCTTTACAAATCTTTATTATCTAAGTATATTTCACCTGTATGTCTCAAACTGTGTGCTGGACGATATTGCTATTTTGAACTAATCGTACAAGATGATAGCTATATCATCCTGGATGATCAAGTCATTTTGAGACCGTCTAGCATAAGTTGCCCTGGATGACTCGAACAGTGTGCAGGATGATATTTGCCTTTTTGAACTAATTATACAAGAAGATAGAGATATCATCCTAGATGACCAAGTTATTTGGAGATCTTCCAGCATAAGTTCTCCTGGACATCCCGAACTATCCTCTGAATGATATTCCTTATTTACACTAATCATCCTGGATGATTATAGAATCATCTCGGCTGATCTGAACAAACTTTGTCTTCTAATCATCCAGAGGAACCAGATCATCCAGACTGATATTTTTTATTTTGTACTGATCGTACAGGATAAACTTTGACGGCAAGTTAAAATTTAGGGCAATTTTTAAGCCTTTGTATTTCAGATCTCTTGTCTTCGATCATTGAGATCTTTTGTCGCTATCCTCACCTGAGAGAGCTTTGAGAAGGAGAGTGAGAGCTTGAGAGAGAGATAGGATCTTGTGAGGTGGAGTATCTTGTGAGGTGGAGTTTGTGAGGTGTTCACAAAGGTTGCTCCAAGCAAGGATCTGAGTCGTCATCTCCAGTCATCATCCCTTGTCCCTTGGTGCTCGGAAGGAGGGATCATCTGCAAGAAGATCAAGTTTCTCTGCCTACTTCAAGAGAAAGTGAAATGAGGTAAGGTTCTTTGCCTGCTTTAGGAGGATATAAAAGGAGTCCAGGTTCTCGACCTCACCTGATTGGTGAAAAAGAGTTTTCTAAAGGCTTCTCCACCTTGCTATGGAAACAGAAGGAGAGTAACTTTGTGTTAGTGCAATACCTGGGGGGAGGCTCCAGGGAGTGGACGTAGGTCAAGTTGACCAAACCACTATAAAATCTGGTGTATTCTTTCTGATTATTTTCTACACTTTACCTTTTCTGTTGATGATCATGTGATTAAAGTTATTGTGGTATTTTTATTAAATATAATCACATTATCGTGAAGTTGTAATTATTTTAAAACATTCAAAAAGGTTTTCAAAATTATTTTTGCTCATGAATTTTTAAAACTACCAATTCACCCCCCCCCCCCCCCCCCTCCCCTTCTTGGTTAGCCTCAAGACTAGTTCTTTAGGGTTTAACACCCCTCACGAACTTTCAGCAGTATCATTCGGTGAACAGTTTGGGTCATCCAGGTGAAATACATTAGACATAAGGATTCATAATTGATCATCCAAGATGATCTTGAGATCATCCAGGATGATGTGATCGATCAATCAATCCTTAATTACTTTCCTTAATCACCCAGCTAATTTAGGCATGGTTATAATGAATCATCCAGGATGATTAGACTAAATTATTAAATATAAAAACATGCCTAAATTTATCTGGCAGTTGAGATTTTCTTTTTTGAATATATCACCTTATACAATGGGATGATCGTCCAAGATGATCTGCTTAATCAGATCGGCTTAACCTGGTTGCCCTAATTAGGGTTTCTATTTTTAATGGATTGTCCATGACAATATTTCTATCGTCCTCGATGATATGAATAAAATCAGAACAGAAACTGTAACTCACAAAAATCTCCCTCTGAGTATACGTGTGCAAGGTTACTTAGCTTGGGGATCCACTACATTTCATTTTACTCAAGAAAGGTGAAAAATTACATTGAAATTGAACACAAATCAGACTGGCTAGATCTTGTGTACCTAAAAGGTTAGGCACTCAAATAGAAACAGAAATGTTTATTATCATCAAAATAATAATCCTTAAATTCAGATTTGCAATAACCATAGCTTGGAATTAGCTACTCCACAACCTCATTTACATGGGTTTAGTCTAAAAGTTGAATGGATAGTGGTTAAGCCACTTGAGCTAAAGAATGGCAAACCAAGAGCTAGGTGAATTGGTGCTTTAAAATCTTTTTCAAAAATGCATATTAAAATTTAAACAACCAAATTCAAACCCTAAAATGTGGAAGCAAATAGTAAGAAAAAATGAAATTTTTGTATTTTGATTTTTGTAGAAAATTAAATTTATTTTTATCTTCTAATTTTTATTTCTTCTTTAAACAAAGACTAAATAAAAAAATATTCACCAAGATTTTGTATCTCAAAGATAATAACATTCAGCCCATATTTACATTAATTAAAGTTGAAATAAGTAAAGCGTAAGGAAGTAAAGTGCAAAAAGAGGAAGATCATGCCCACCAAAATTTTATAGTGTTTAGGTCAACTTGACCTACATCAACTTTCGGACACATCCTTTTTGTTACAGACTCTCTTTAAGTTTAAGTCCCATGACAAGGAAGAGAAGTCCTTACGTAATTACATCTTCTAATTCTGTGTGTTAGAGTAGCTGAATCATTTTCACTAACTCAACATGGTGGAGTAGCCTAATTACTTTCACCCTCTTTGTGAGGTGGAGTAGCTCAATCTCTTTAACCCTCTTGGTGAGGGAGTCTAATCCTATCACCTTACCATCCTAGAGGGGGGGAATATCCCAATCACTTTCACCTTTCTTGCTATGATGGAGTAGCTGGCATCCCATTCACACAAAAGGGGTGTTCTTCCCAATGCTTCTCTTTAGACAAACCTTAACCATGGAGGAACATAAGAGCAAGTTGGTTGAAATAACATTGTGAAAGTCTCTCGCAACTTATAAGGATCTTTTCCCTCTCTCACAACTTCACCCTTTCCCTCCCAAAATCAAATCCCTCTCTTCAACACTTTTGTTGATGTCAGTTTTTCATGTAGAGCCCCTCGAGCAAGCTTATTTTCCTCTAATTTAGCATATTTGAGCCCAATAGAGCTCAAACTTTCTGATCGAATCTCATTGAGCCTAATTTGATTTGAATATGCAATGATTAGAGTTTAATTTCATTAAATTAACTTGATTGGGTAAATCAACCCAAATTGAGCTCAAATTTGACTCGAAGTTGCCCAATTAGCTTGAGTTTTGCTCTAATTGACTTTTCACCTAATTTAAATCTTCTCCTAAATAAAGAAATTAAATCCATAGGCTAAAATTAAAATATCAGCTATCTACAATTTGCTTTTCCATTTTAGTGATTTTTGTAACTGTAGAAGCAAGCAACAAAAGAAAAAAAAAATGATACAATAGGTCCCATTATCAAGTATAGAGAAGGCAAAGAGTAAGCAAGCTGTAGTTTTTGCATGCATGTTTCTTCCAAACCAAAAGAGATGAACGGATTGCATGAATAGCTTTTACCCCTCTCATTTTTTTGTGAGGAAAAAGCAATTGAATCCTCGAACTCCCTCTCTCTATTTTCATGTAAAATGTCCCAGATGGAAGCCCTATCCCCTTCACTCGATCGGACCTCATCAAGCATGTAGCTCATCCCTTAATTGCTCTCTTTTCTTCAAAGGAAAGGTACCCATGAACCTCCTTATTCATTCAAATTAGCGAGATGCATGATCGGACTCCCTTTCTCATAGGTTTTTTGATCTCCCTCTTCCTCTTAACCTTCTTCTTCTCCTTGTTCCTATTCCCCTTCTTCTTCCTCTTCTTCTTCTTTTTCCTCCTCTTCTTCTTCTTCCTCACCTTCTTCTATTTGTTTTTCATCTCTTCTTTTCCACTTCTCCTTCTTCTTCCTACCTTTCTTTTCCTTCTCTTTCCTACTCTTCTTCTCCTTCTCCTAAATTTTCTCCTTCTTCATCTACTTTTTCTTCTACTTTCTTTCCACTTTCATCTTCTTCTTATTTTTCTTCTTCTCCTTTTTTTTCTTTTTTACATTCTTATTTTTCTTCTTCAACTTTTTTTCTACTTCTTCTCTCCAATTTTCTTCTTCCTCCTCATCTTTGTTTTCTTTCCCCTTCGTCTTCTTCCTTTTCCTTCTTCTTTTTCTCCTTTTCTTCCTTCTCCTTTATCTCTACTTCTTCTTTTTTGTAGGAAATAATTATAATGTATTTTGATCAAAATTTAATTCAATGGGCTTCGATTGATTATATTGATTTAATGAACATAAATCATTATAAAATAGTAAAGAGATTTGAGGTATTTTCATCTAAATATTATTGCTTCATTTTAACATTTGCAATGATGTGTTGAGAATGTCTTGAGCATAGAAATTACTTTCTAGTTCCCTTTCATTTGTAGGAATTTTTTTTCTTGGAATGAATAGCTCTTTTGATGGGTATGTTGGAGAAGAGGCCTTGATGACCACACACACACACATATATATATATATATATATATATATATATATATATATATATATATATATATATATATATGCAATGCATTTATTTCTCTTGGAATAAAACATTGAAATCTCTTGGAATAAAACATTGAAAATGGATGTTTTAAATCACACAGATCCACATCTATTTCTCTTGTATGGAAATATTCCTTTGAATAAGTGTCTCTCTTGAAAGTTACACTTTAGGTCTCTTTCTTGATGTATGGAAGAGAAATTAAACTTGTTGCTACGTTCAACTTTTTATGAAGAATTAAGGTTACGATGTGTTGTTTAAAGGAATAATGATTTGTAGAAATTGATTGTGTTGGAATTCATTATCTAACATTGTAAATATGATTTTTGGATTATTACTTTCTGAAGAATCTTTGGAGGCATCTTTAGCATTATGTGTTGAAAGAGTTTATAATTATGCTAGACAACTTTACTTGCTTTACATTTCAGTCATGAATGCCAAGTTATATATTTTTTGTTAGACGATTTATTGAAATTTAGGAATTAAAAGAAAATACTTCATTTACTATTTGTATTATATTACATTTGGCAATAAGTGCATATATACTTGTTGGAAACTTTGTGGAAGCAATATCCTAAGTTGCAAGATGTGTTTCTTTATATATTATTTGGTGAACAATTTTATTCATAATCTCATTAATGTAAGCATCCTTAGTAAAGTTTAGTATTTGGAAGCATTTATATTGCATAATTGAGCTTCAATATTATGTGTAAACTTGGTATCAAGTGAAAATTATAAATTTGCTGGAGAATTTTTCATGCAAGTTTTATATTAAGTGGTGTAATGGTTGGTACCTATGTTTGTAAGCTTTCATGTGCTTTATGTTCTAATGGTGGCATATAAATGTTTGATGATGTCAAATGTTGGATTTTTTGTTGACTAAATTTATTAACACATGTATGTTTCCAATACATTTGGTTGGTATTCCTTGGAAAATTATGTAATCTTGACCTATGCTAATCTTCCTTACTTCATGTACATTATAATCAATGAGATAAAACTTTCAAATATATTACATTGGGTAATGTATTCATACACACACTTTCTTGTTCATTTGATCACATCATGATTCTTATACATATTTCTTCTCTTTATGTGTTATTTGTGAGGAACTCATCCCACGTGTTTGTTGATGGGTCATGTTTCCCATGGCCTCTAGGGAGGCTCCATTATTACGTAGGGTCATATTGATATTCCCTAACTTGTTTCTTGTTTAAGTATAGTTTAGTAACCTTATTAAGAATTATCTTTTGATGTGATGAATGGTAACACTAGCACACACTTTGGAGTATTCTTTTACTTTCACCCAATGATATGTGGTTGAATTATATTAGACATTACTCATAGATAAGCGCATAGATGAAACCTCAGCCTTGTTGGCTGAGGCTTGCCTTCTCTATGAACCTAATGTTACAATTCTGGGCCCAAGTACAATGATTTTGATGATAACAAATATTATTGTTTCTTCACTACTGCTATTCTTGCATATCTATTTTTTTTTGCCCTGCTCATTAACATTTTAGGTCAACAAGATCACTTGCAATGTAAATTTGCTCAAGATCAGAAAGACTAGGGTTGAGTCTGTCTATAATTTTAATTTTAATGTAATTTTTCTTTTCTTGAGTCAAATCTTGTATCTGGCAGACCCCAAGCTAAGTAACCTTGCACACACACTCCCAGGGGGAGTAATTTGGTGAAGTTAGAGTATTTTTTATTTTTTGACCATATAATATAGGATGATTTCATTCAAATCATCCTAGATGATCAGTTAAAAATAGAAATCCTAATTAGGGCATCCTTGGTAATTAAGCTTGCTTTAACTAATCAAGGTTTATTTAGAATAAAGCTTGTGCTCTCTGGCAATTATGAGGTGATTTAGGGTTTTGTTATCTAATCTTCTTTCTCCTTGCTTCTGGCATTGTTTGTTTAGATTTTTCTCTATGCTTCCTTCCTTTTTTGTTAGATCTGTGTGCCTTCCAATTTGTTTTGAAGTTTTTTTTTGGCATTTGTTGGCTTTGGGAGATGATGTCTCCGGCGTCATCTTTCCCTTCGTCTGCTTCATTTCCTAATGGTAAATCTCGATCTTTTAAGGAGGTTTTGGTGGGGTCCTCCTCATCTTCTACTAAAATTCATTTTGTGCAAACTTCTTTTAAAGGTTGTCCTTCTTTGATGTTCGATGACTCTGTTGTTTCACAGTTGGCTGTGTCTTTTGGTTTACTTTGGTTGGCATGTTTGTTCTTTGTCACCCTAATTATGATTTCATTCGTAAGTTTTTTGTTAACCTCAAGCTTTCTAGTTCTTTTCACGTTAGCTTGCTGGATCCGCATCATATAGCAATTCAACTGAGTAACGATCTGGATTCTAGTCACATTTTTTCAAGGAGATCTTACTATATCCAAGCTTATCAAATGAGATTACTCAAATGGACACTGGAATTTGATGTGCATGAGGAATCCCCTATTTCCCCAGTGTGGATCTCCTTCCCGAATTTGCGTCTTCATTTTTTCAATTCTTAAATCTTATTTGGATTAGCTTCGATCTTTGGTAGGTCACTGCAGACTGACGAAGCTATGGCATCTATCTCTAGACCGTCTATGGCTCATGTTTTAGTTGAGTTGGATATCTCCAAGAAATAACCTAATAAGATTTGGAATTATTCAGAATTGAATGGGTATTTCCCAAAATTTGAAATTAAAAATTTACCCATTTTTTTCTCTCATTGTAAGATACATGTTCATGGGTAAACTGAGTGTTATAGGTTGCATCCCTATCTTCGTAAGGAGAGGGAATCAACCAAAAAATCACAAGGAAATGTGGCTCCTACAGTTGACCTTGATATTGTGATTCCTAATCCTGCTATGGTTGGGGGTAATGTTTGTATTGTAAAGGATACTAATGAGGAATCTACTCTTGATTTGGTTGAGGGTAATGTTATTAATGTGCAGGTTTCTAATGAGGACATAATAAAATGTGACACAATTTATAATGATCTGTACTCCAACCTTGATGGTGATCCTAGTCATGACTAGGGAGAAAATCTTCACTCTATCCCTTCTTTTCTTAATGATTGCCATTATGTGGATGAGCAAATGTTGGCTATTACTTCTTATCAAAATATTATTCCTCCTACATTTATTACTCATTGTGCTCTTAACAAAAACTTACCTGATATGGAATTTATGATGTTAAGTAATAACTGCTCTAATGTGCCTTTTTGAATCTATTGTTAATGCCCAGGAGGATTGCCAAATTTGTAAAGTGGAAGGCAATCTTGGTAGTGACTTAAGTAGTAAAACTACTATGGAGGATGGTTGTTTCTTTGAGGAGGGTATATTGCAATAGGAGATGAGGCATGCAAGTTTCATCGATGGTTGTAAGCTTCCTTTAAACTCCTATTATTATAGTGATGCTCTTACTGATACTGAGGATATAAATATTATGGCTAAATGTTTTGCTAAAGATGGTAATGACACTAGTTATATCAAGGTTCATAGTAAGAGAGGTAGGAGCAACGAAAACATTATTTTACAATAGACTAGAACCACCCGATCGCATACATCTCATTAATTTTGTTTTTATGTTTAATTCTCTTGATTGGAATGTTTGGGGCATTGGGTGTCCCTCTTCTAGGTTAAGAGTGAAGAATTTATGCCGTGTTTATAATGTTTCTATTCTTGTTTTACTTGAACCCCTTATTTCCTATTCTAAATTACTAGGCACTGCTAAATTTTTGGTTTTTAAATATGCTATTTCTAACATGGCCAATAAGATTTGGGTGCTTTGGAAGGATCTTGTTTGGATAGATGTTATTGGTGACTTCACTCAAGTTATGCATTGTAATATTGAAGCTAGCTTTAAACTTACATTGTTGTGCCTCTTTTATTTATGCTGCTTCTTCTCATTATACCAAGAAACTTTTATGGGAGCAAATCATCAACATTCATAATATTTGTAACTTGCCCTAGCTTGTTGGAGGGGATTTTAACACTATCTCTAATTCATCTGAACGTATTGGAGCTTTGCTCCTATCTATCAATCTATGGAGGATTTAAATAATATGATTATGGATTGTAATTTAATTGATATTGGTTTCTCTAGTAGTAAGTTCACTTGAAATCGTGGTCATTAATGGCAATGTCTGGATAGGGTTTTATTTAATGATTGTTGGCTTAACAATTTCAATTCTATTTCTATTAAACATCTTTGCAACACTCTTTTGGACCATTCTCCCTTATTAATTACTCTCAAGACTAAACATATTAACTCTCACGCTCAGTTTAGATTTCAAAACATGTGGTTGCTTCATGGCACTTTTCTGGATATTATTCATGAGAATTGGAATGCCCCTTTACATCCGGATAATTCTATCTTTGGTATGAGGAGATTTTTGTTTAAATTGAAAAGGCTTAAACAAATTTTAAACTGGTGGAATCATAAAGTTTTTAAAAAACTTTTCTCTAATATTTTGATTGCTGAAGAGAAAGTTAAAATTTTACATACTAATTATCAATTGTTTCCTTCTGATAAAAATTTATGTTTATTGAGGAAGGCTAAAGATTATCTTTTTAGATTACAAGCGCAGGAAGAAGCTTATTGGAAACAAAAAGCGGTTGCCAAACACCTTGTTGAATGTGATAATAATACTAAGTATTTCCATGCTTTGGTTAAGAGTAAACGTGCCAAAAATTATATTCATAAAAATAATCGTAATGACGGTTCTGTTATTAAGGACAGCTTGGAAATTGCTAATCTTGAGGTCCTGCATTTTCATAATCATCTTAATAAAGACTTTAGTCCTGCTCTTATTGGTAACCTTTCTATTATCCCTAATAATATTTCTTAAGAGGACAATGAGTTCCTTTCAAAACCTCCTTCATTAGAGGAAGTTAAAGTGATTATTCATGGCATGAATGGTGACTTTGTGGCTGGACCGGATGGTTTCACTACTAAGTTCTTTCAGAAGTCCTGGCATATTATTTGCAATGATCTTTATTCTGCTATTTTGGATTTTTTTGCTGGTAATAATATTCCTAAGTTTTTTACTGCTACTTCTATTGTGCTAATTCCCAGGAACAACTCTATTAGTAACTAGAATGATTTTAGTCCTATTAGTCTTTGTACATTTTTTAATAAATTGCTCTCTAAATTGCTTATGAATAATTTAAATTCTTTTTTGCCTAAAATTATCTCGCCTTTCAATTGGGTTTTGCGAAAGGGCAGGCTATTGTGGATAATATTCTTTTGGCCCAAGATTTTTGTCAAGATTTGGATGTTAGGGAGAGAGGTGGGAACATGATTTTGAAATTTTATTTTACTAAAGCTTATGATAACATTAATCGGAAATTTCTTTATAATATTATGAAGTTGTTGGGTTTTGTTTCTATTTTTATCAATCTTATTAAAAATTGCATTGAGGGATCTCATTTTTCTGTATTTTTAATGGTAAAAAGAATGGTTTTTGTTAAATCCTCCCATGTCCTTAGACAAGGTGATCTGATTTTCCTGCCCTTTTCGTTATTGTTGCTGAGTATTTATCTAGAGGCCTTGCCAACCTTTTTGAAAATTCTCCTAGTCTATTTTTTAGAATGTTGGGTGGTTTTCCCATCTCTCATTTATATTTTGCTAATATTTTATCATTTTTATGAATGCTTCTCTTAATAGGATCAATAAACTTATGGGTTTTTTTCATCAATTTGAGATGGTTAGTGGTCTTGCTTTGAATAAAAACAAGTGTTGTTTTATTACCTCTAAGAAGGTGCCTAATGTCCATATTTTAGCAATTAAAGAGTTAACTTGTTTTGTTCATGGTCATCTGCCTATTAAGTACCTTGGGGTGCCTCTTTTCAAAGGTAAAAAGAAAACTTTTCTTTTTGATGATCTTATTTCTTCTGTGCAAAACAAGCTGATGTCCTGGGATTCTAATTTTTTGAGTTTTGGGGGTAGATTAATTCTCATCAGGAATGTTCTTTGCTCTCTTCCTTTTTATATTTTTCAAACGCTTTTTCCTACTCAAGCGGTCCATAATAGGATTGATAGGCTTTTCAATAAATTTTTCTGGAAAGGGGTTAGTAGCAATTCTAAAATTATTTGGTCTTCTTAGAACAACTGTTGTGGTGTTCTGGAGGAGAGAGCCTTGGGTTGTAAGAGTTTGAAGGATTTTGCCTATGCTTTTTCTTTCAAGTTATAGTATAACTTTCCTGCCAAAGTGAGCATTAGGGCTAATTTTCTGTTTGCTAAGTGTTGTGTGGGTAAACATCCGACAACTTGTAGTTTTAACATTGGTGATTCTAAAGTGTGGAAGAGACTTTGCAAAGTTAAATGGGTTGTTGAGCCCTTTATCTCTTGAGGCCTTGGTGGTGGTGACATTTTCTTTTGGCAAGATCATTTGTTGGGGAATCAATCAATCAACTCTATTACTAATTCCTCGTCCACTTTGGCTATTAAGTGAATTATTTTTTTAATGATAATTATTGGGATTATGAAAAACTTGCTAATGTCATCCCTACCTCTATTATTTAACAAATCTTGAACCTCCCCCTAAACACTGACTCGGATGATGTTCTTTTATGTGGCTTATCCAAAGATGGTTGTTTTAGATTAAAGGATGCTTGGCAGGCTTTTAGATCTAAGAATGAGGTCAATAATATTTTAACTATGATTTAGCATAAAAGTATTCTTTCCAAAGTGGCAAATTTAATCTTGAATTTTAATTAGATTCATTCCCATGGATGATAATTTAATCAAAAGAGGTTTTATTTTACCTTCAAAATGCTAATGTTGCTATCATGTAGAGAATATGCATCATGTTTTTACCTCTGGTCCTTTAGCTGTTAAAACGTGGACTTATTTTGATGATATTTTTAAATTGAATTGCTTCAATGCTAAAATGAGTAATAATGTTATGCTGAATGCTTGGTTAATTAATTCCAAAGGTCATATCAGAAATATTATTCGCCTTTTATCTTGTGGTATCTTTGGTTGGATACGAATAATTCACTCTTCAACGGTGTGGGTATGAATCATAATAGAATTATCCAGAATGTGAAAGATAAGGTTTTGGCTCTTTATTCTGTTAAGTTACTTTCTATCAAGAATTTCAAAAACTTTTATTTTGCTCCTTTTGATTTAGGTCTTTCGTTGGAGGATGATCACCTCTCTAAGGACCCTTGACTTATTTATTGGACCAAACCTCCTAATAACTTTTATAAGTTGAATGTGGATGGTGCTAGCTTTGGGTTGGGTTGTGGTGCTGTTATTAGGGATTGTCATGGTAGTTTCATTATGGCTTTTGCTGGTCCTATACATAATTATGATGTTAACTGTGCTACCATCTCGTCTATTCTTCATGGTTTAAGATTATGCATTTCTCTTGGTTTAACTAACACTGTTATTGAAGAAGATTCCAGTTACTATTTTCAATTTTTAAATTCTTTTGAGGACACGATGTGTAATCTATTCTCTTTTATCTGTTGAGAGATATTAAGAACTTGCTTATCTTTATTAACTATTCTTGTTTTCTTGTTAACAAGGAAGGTAATGTGCGTGCTAATTGGCTTTCCAGTTGAGGGTGTGGCTTGAATTTGGTTACTGATTTTACTAATATTAATATCGTTGTTCTGCTGAAAGGTCTCTTAAGATCACATAAAATTGGTATGCCCTATGTTGAACCTTAATGTTTTTTGTTGGCTGGAGCCTTTGGTCTTGGTTTTTTTGGTCCTAGCATCAATTTACCTATTCTTCTCCTGGGTTTTATGCCTATTCTAGTTTTATTTCCTTATGCTCGATCTTTGTTTGGGTTTCATTTTTGCTATTTGGACTGGTTTTATTTTGTCCAGATATCTTATTCTTTGCAGCTTGGTCCAGGGTTCTAGCACTCCGTGGCTTGCCTGGGGTTGTTGTTGTGTTTTTGATTTTCTTGGGTTGATTGGGTCTCCTCTCTGTTACCTTTTTCCCAGATGAAATATGGTTCTGGTTTACTCATCGGTGCTTTTCTTGGCTGCTTGCTTTGGTGGTCTTATTTGCTGGCATTCCCCCTAAGCTTTATGGTGGCTAATTTTTCTCTAGAGCCTTTTGTGGTTGTTGCTTGCTGATTCCATTATTATGTTAGTAGATGTGATCTATTTCTTTCCTTATTTTATTCTGGTGATCATAATCTGTTGTTGGTCTTTTTCTGTGGCTTTGTACACTTTAGCTGAGGATTTTGTGGATTTAGACTTGAGTTGTGATTGGAATACTAGTTATGCTATTGGGATTGGCTAGTTTTTTAGCTATGATTGGAAAACTAGTTATGTCGTTCAACACTCTTTATACTGCTCATCTACTCCCTGTGTTTTTTCGTATTATTTCTTTGTCAGTTTTAGTCTCAGCCGTGTTTACTGGGTAAGTCCTCCTTTCATCTATTCGTGTTGTGTGTGTTCTACCTCTGTTCTAGTCTATTATATACTGAGGGATTCTAAAGATTTTGTTCAGCTTATTAGGAACTGTTATTATGCTATTTGGGTGAATACGTACGGTTGTGTGCTATTTCTTTCTTCACTCAAATATGTTTCCATCTATTCTAGTGACACATTCCTATGCAGGATCCTTGCAAGCATGGGTGGGTTAGGGAGTAGATTGGAGTGGCATTTGAGTGTTGTGTTTGGTAACATGACTGATACTACACGCCTGATCTTGTATGGCAATCCTGATGGTTCTACTGTGCTGTTTATTTTTTCTTCTGATTTTTATAGTTTCTTCTATATAAGTCTTGATATTTGGTTTTGGATTTTTGATGCTGGTTACTTATGCTATTGGAATATGTTGGTGGTTACTAATTGTGTTGATTTACCAGTTATTGGTCGTGTCCTTCCTTGGTACTGCAGTTGTTATGTTCATTTCAACTTGTGCTTTATTGTGGGAATTGTTGTCTCTTGTGGTGATGTTGGTGGTAGGCACTTCAATTGGTCTTGGATTTATTTTGAACTTAAATATCTGATGAATATGTTTTGTGCTATTTTTCATGATGTTGGCCTTCCTCTTCCTGGTTAGTGCACTTCGTATCCTTACTCTTGTTATATTAGCAATTATCGTGATTTTTTGTGGTTAACCGTGGCATCCCTGGCAACTGCAGTTGGTTTCTCTACTATTATAGTATTGATTTGGCTATGCGCTCTAGAGACGGTTTTACTGCTTCTTGCTATGAAGTCCCTAACAATTGCAGTTGGTTTCCCTACTGTTTAATTATTGGTCTGGCATTATATTCTACAGTGGGTTTTATTGCTTCTAGCTATGAGGTCTGGGATATCATTTCCTTGTTCAGTCATTGTTGTATGGTGTGGGATCGGAATTTTCCTTTGAATATTTCATTTTGGGTTACTAACCTGGTTAATTCTACTATTTATTTCCTTCCTAATTTTTGTTTCATGATTTTGTGATCTCAATCGCACTGTAGTTTGCTCATGCAAGTGCACTGATTAGTGGAGAATTCTTATTTTTCTCTATTGGTCTTATTTTTGGGAGACAACACCGAGCTTAATGCTTATACTTCTTTTTTGGGTGAAAACACCGAGCTTGATGACTATACTTTTTATTTCCGTTTTTTATTTCACTTTCTGGCCTTTATAGCATGTTTTTAGGTTTTCTTGTACTCGTGCTTAGTGGGGTAATCTGGCTTGTCGGCTCTTTTTTGGCTATTTTTTGTTACTCTTTTGAGCAATATGGAGTTGGATTCCTCCTCAAGGACCTTGTATTCTTTTTGTTGATTAACGCGTAGGCCCGTCGGTGGGTTTTACCCAAAAAAAATTTTAAAAAAAAACTTCCACCAATCACAATTTAGGTAATATTTTATTTTTCAAATTTTATTCTGATCGTATAGGAGGATTTGTGTAGTCTTAGATGATTTATCACAATCATGCCTAAATTTGTCATGTAATTAGGAGACTAATTATGGTTAGATTGATCAATCATATCATACCGGATGATCTATTTGGATCGTGCTGATGATCTTTATATTTTGTAGGATGATTCCCTATCACCTAAGATGAAAACCATAGTTTTCCTCTAATCATTCAAGAGATCATCCTGGACGTCCCGAGAGGGTTACGGGATGATATAATGATCACCACCCATAATCCAATGTCATATTGGATGATCAATATAGTATCTTGAACTAATTATCCAGAAAATCACAAAATCATACAGGATGATCTATAATAAATACTTATCGCATGTGGATACTAGTTAAAGATAGTTATTTTGCACCTTTTAAAATTGTAAATGGTGTTAAAAATGAAATTTCTTTTGCTGAATGGACTATTGATGATATAGATCTAGCACAACTAAATGCTAAGTGTTTGACCTATTTTTTTTTATGCCTTAAAATCTGAAGAGTATATGCGTGTTTCAACTTGTTCTACTGGCAAAGAAATTTAGGATAGATTATGCATAACTTATGAAGGAATAACTAAAGTTAAACAATCTAGGTTGAACATTTAGCGTCATATGAACTATTTCACATGAAACCTAGTGAATCAATTTCTGAAATGTATACTAGGTTAACATAGATTGTTACTTTTTTACATGCCTTATGAAGAGAGCTTACAAATTATGAAAAAGTAAAAAAGATTTTGTGATGTTTACCTTCTTTCTTTGATGTAAAAATTACTTCCATTACAAAATAAAAGGATCTGAATGTTTATTTAATTGATAACTTACTTGAATCACTCATTACTTATGAGCAAGGAGTGAACGAAAGGCAACTTGATGCAGGTGAGAAGAAAAAAGGAGAAAATTGTAGCCTTAAAGGCTAATGATCCTGACATTGATTCTTCTAGTTCTAAAAATAATGATATTGCTATAATTACTAGGCAATTTAAGAGCTTCTTAAGGAAAAAGTAAAAACATAATAAAAAATGGAACAAAAGTAAGAATAATAATAAAAATTCTAAAGTTTCTTATGATGTTATTTGTTTTGAATGCTGGAAGCAGGGCATCTGAAGCCTGATTTTTAAACTCTTAAAGCTCACCCAAACAAGGAGAAAGGTAAAGAAAAACCTAAGTTCAAGAAGGAAAAGAAAAGTATCCAAAAAGCTTTCTAGGTGGACTCGGCATCAAACTCCTTTGAAACTAAAGCAGAAGAGGAAGTAACAAACATGTGCTTAATGGCGGAAGATTATCTTGATCACTATGATCAAGGAGAGGTATGTGAGCTTACCTATGACTAATTACTTGAAGTTTCTAAAGAAATTCATTATTCATATAGAAAGTTCAAGAAATTACAAGTTAGCCTTAAAGTTGATTTTTGAAATCTACAAATAGAGCATAAAATTCTAAGGAAAGATTATTCCACTCTGGATAGCAATCACATGGCTTTCTTAGATGAATTTGACTCTTTGAATAACAAGCATCTTGAATTAACTAAAGAGCATGATTCCTTAAAAATATTGAATGTTGAATTAGAAAAAGAAAAAAAGTACTTAGATACTCTTACATCTGATTTAGATAGTAGGGAACATGCATTGAAAATAGAAAATTAAATTATGGAAAGTGCAAATAGGTTTTTAGAAGCTAAATTAACTGCTTCCAAGGAAAGTAAAAAACCACCTACACTGGAAGAGTTTCATAAATCATCTATAAGGCATGGTTCATTCAAAACTAAGAAGAGGCACCATAACTCACATACATTAGTAAACCCTTTTCCTAGTGTTATACGTTTTTCTTATAAAATGCTAGGACATATCTCCCACACTTATACTGTTCACCATAGAACACATTTAGTGTGGAGACCAAATTATAAAATTTATAGTATAGCATGCATGTATCTCATTTTTCTTTTCATAAAATGGGACCCAAACCTGTTTGGGTTCCCAAATCTGACATTTGATGATTTTATAGGGGTTCTCTCACAAAAGGCCTCGTGAGAGCATGTGGTACACATAGTGTGCAAAAAATGACAAGAGGCACAAAGTGAGACGAAAAGAAAACTAAAAAGATGCATTATTATTGCCAAATAATTACAAGATACACATAGTGTGTCAAAAATAAAAAAACGTGCAAAGTGCGTCGAATAATTGAAAAAGGGGCACAAAATGAGCCCACAAAGAAGTAAGCTTCCTTCTCTTTCAAATCTTTAAATCTTAGATGAATTCATTTGCCACTTGATATTTTCAAACTCTTGAATTTAAAAATCATGATTTTGATTAATTACTTTGGAATATTCTATCAAATATTTTTTTAAAACAATGTTTGAAATGATCTCTTTTCTTATCTAATTTCTTTTCTAACTTAAATTTTTGTTTAAAATGAATTTTGACCTGTAAGCAGTCTCAGCTAGGGATAACAAGATCAGTTTTCTACCCTTTCTAGATTTCAACAATGTTAATTCATTTCTTATTGATTTTTTTAATCCTCTTACAAGGGAAATTTATTATTTTTTTAGAGATTGATCGATTAAAAAAAATCTTTTAATTTGGTTTAGGATTTTTTTATTTATTTTTGTGTTGTTTTTATGAGTTTTTACATTTTTATTTTTATTTTAAAATCCTCCTGATAAACACATTCCTTTCCTTAATTTTTCAAATTTTACTCACATCATCCAGAGCGATCCACATCATCCTGTATGATATGAATAAAGTTTCATCTCATAGATCATAGCACATCCAACCGTTGATATACAATAATTATTTATGATCATCTCATACAATTCGTACATCATACTAGACGATCCACATGGCAAAAGTTGCTGGTCAATTTGATTGTTTTTTGGCTGATCCATTATTATGGATCTTCCAGGGTGATCCACATATTCATCCTGTACGATCCAATTAGTCAACGATTGTACAGAATGACTCCTCAGAATTATCGCTCAATGTTTAATTATCCAGGATGACATCAGATTGGCCTATATGATATGACTTACTTTTATGACCAATCATCTAGATGAAATTATTGCACCCGATCGTCCAGAAAAATTTCACGATCGTCCTGTATGATATGCCGATTTCTTTATAAATAGCCAATTTTCTTCATATTCTTCATACCCTTCCCATCATTCTTCTTCCCTCTTGATCTCACACTCTTACATATGGCTGATGGTAAAAGATCTTGTGCGCTCATAGGCAGCTCTTCCAGGAGTGTTTTCGATCCCAGGTTTACTGAAGAACTTAATGCAGCTGCTTACACCTGTTATAAATTTACTGGTATCAACACTTCCAAGATTATCAATCAATCCACTCTAAACTTTTAGGTACCACACCTATTCAATAACATTACTCTTAGCATTATTCTTACCCTCGCATTCCCTTTCAACTCCAAACTGCTATTCAAATTCTTTGCAAGCCTTCGACTTAATACTAATTTTACTGCTCTACAATCATATGTAAATAGAAGGCCTGTAGAGATAACCTATCTAGATTTTTATGAATTTCTTCACTTGTCCACCACTGGAGACAAACTCTATATCATAGCTTCTGATCCAGATTTCAATCAAACCCATGTTTATAATACTCTTAGGGAAACCACTACTCACTATCATGATTCCACAGTCAATACCTTAGTAAAAGATGCAAAAACCATCCAGCACATCCTTCATAACATAATTATTCCTAAAGTTGGGGATCATATTCACATTACTCCTATCCTTTCACTCACCACCTATTACGTCATGGCCAACCTTCAATTTAATGCAACTAATCTTATCATCCACTATATTGAATATTTAACTTGCATTTGGGATCCAGGCCACAAAAGAAAGCCAAATCTTGCCCTAGGGCATCACATTTCCTACGTCCTTGAATAGAAATACAACCTTTAATTCCATGCTCCACCTGATCACCTCCTTATCTTCTACTCCAATAGTTCATTCCACACCCTTCACAATACTCATAATCATAATGTGTGCGAGGAGCCTAGGGAAGAAGAGGGAAGACCTATTCTTGTACCTACCCCTATTAGCAAGCAGCCTATAGATTGATTAGTTGATTCAGAGGTTTGATCATTGGGAGGCTTGTTTAAATCCATTGTCATCGAGTAGTAGCAACAACATGCAGAGGAGATTGCTCATTTTGAAAGCTATGCCACCGAGCAACATCAGTAGCATGACCAGGATATGCCTAGTTTGGTGAGCAATTTGCCTCTCTTCACTGATACTTTCAGCAGCCACCACCTCCACCTAATCAGAGTTCTTTCAAGTTTGTTCATACTTTCATTTCTGTGTTTATACTGGTCTTTCTTTCTATACTTTATTATGTTTAGTATTTTGTTTTTTTTTCTCATTTTTGTGATGTCAAAAGGGGGAGTAGTGCTTAGTATATTTTTTTATGGTTTAATGGAATTTACTTTGTTCTATTTGTGTTCTATTTTTTATTTCTTATTTTCAATTAAAAAAAATTCTTGGCTTTGAAATATTTTTATAATAATGTTTTCCATTATATAAAAGGGGGAGATTATTGCAATTTTATGCCCAAGTATAATGATTTTGATGATAATAAATATTATTATTTCTTTATTACTACTATTCTGGCATATCTATTTTATTTTGCCATGCTCACTAACCTTCAAGGTCAACAAGAACACTTGCAATGCAAATCATCTCAAGATCGAGTAAACTACGATTGAGTCTATTTGTAATTTCAATTTCAATGTATTTTTCTTTTCTTGAGTCAAATCTTGTATCTGCTTGACCCCAAGCTAAGTAACCTTGCACACACACACACTCGAGCAGAGTAATTTAGTGAAGTTAGAGTACTTTCTATTTTTTACTATATCGTACAAGATGATTTCAAATCATCCTGGACAATCACTTAAAAATAGAAACCCTAATTTGGGCATCTCTAGTAATTAAGCTTGCTTTAACTAAATATCCTGGATGATCCCTATCATATATGATGATCAGTTCACTTTATAAAAAATAGCCGCCAATCACAATTTAGGTAATATTTTTTTTTTCAAATTTTGTTTTAATCATACAGGATGATCTGCATCATCCTGGATAATGTATGATAATTATGCCTAAATTAATCCTATAATCAGGTGACTAATTATGGTTAGATTGATCAATCATATCAAAAAGGACCATCTATTTGGATCATACTTGATGATCTTTTATATTTCGTAGGATGATCCCCTATTATCTAAGGCAAAAACCATAATTTTTTTCTAATTATCCACACGATCGTCCTGGATGTCCTGAGAGGGTTACAGGATGATATAATGATCACCACCCATCATCTAATATCGTAGTGGACGATTAATATAGTATCTTGAACTAATCATCCTGGGCAATTGTAGAATAATATAGGATGAACTATACAAAATACTTATACTGATCGTACAGAGCAAAGGTGATTGTCCTGGTTGAAATGGCTATTTTGTACTAATCATACAGAATGGTTTCTCAATCATCCTAGACAATTAGTAGCACAGAATTAAAAATTTAGGGTTTTCTAAAATCCTCTATTTAACCAATTGTATTGTCACTTTGGACAATAATCCTTTGCTGCTGTTCTAACCTAAGAGAGCTTAGAGAAAGAGAAGGAGAGTTTGGGAGAGAGAGCGAGAGAATATTGTGAGGGGGACTTTGTGAGGGAATTCACATGGGTTACTCCAATTAAGGATTTGATCATCTTCTTTATGCTTCAACCTTGGTTCCTTGGTTGCTCTATAGAGATGATCTTTAGCATCAGATCAAAGTTCTTTGCCTACTCTAGGTTGGAGTAAAAAGATTTCCAGTTTCTCTGCCTACTCCAGGTGAGAGTAAAAGGATTCTGTGGTTCTCTGCAAACTCTAGGTGGGACTAAAAGGATTCTGGGTTCTCTTCCTTCATCAGGAGGGTGAAAAAGGATTTAAGGTTCTCTGCCTCACCAGGATGGTTGAAAGATTTTCTAAGGGCTTCTTCGCCTTGTTATGGGGGAAAAAGGAGAGACATTAACTAATTAGTGCAATACCTAGAAAGGTGGTTTCGAGGGAGTGGACGTAGGTCAGATTTGATTGAACTAATATAAAATTCAGTGTGCTCTTTCTTATTACTTTTTTCGCATTTTATTTTTGTAGTTATCTGTATTTTTTTCTGGGGCTAAAATTTTTGATTGTCTTGTTATTGTGAAATTATATTTTCTTCTGTATCAAGGGATATTATTTATTTTAAAAATATTTAAAATGGATAAAAATATATATTTTTTTTAGATTTTTAAAACTACCAATTCATCCCCCTCTCAGTTAGACTCGGGATAGTTCTTTAGGGTTTAACAACCCTCTCAAACTTTTACCTAAGAGAGCTTTATATAGTTGCATAGTCCTGCAGTGTAGGCTACCTACTTATGATATGTGCATCACTACCTTTTTTGCATGAAGTGAACCTCACTAGGATACTTTCTTTGGGGTTTAAAATACGTAAGTAATCATAAAAATAACCTCATTAATGATTTTAGGCTTTCAAATATGGTTTCCATAAACATGTAAAAAATATTAAAAAATGATATAAAATATGAGCAGTAACATGTTAGGTTGATGTGTGTCATGGTTTTGTATAGTAAATTTTTCAATAAGTAATAGATTAGACTCTATTATTTTAGCCTTGTGTAAAACCTAGGTTTGAAATTTTATTTTCTTATGAGGCTAATTGAAAATTACAAAAACCATTTGAAATCTTTCATAGCACTTATCCCATCAATAATGTTATCAAAACTAATTAAGCAAAAAAAGGAAAAGTTAAATAAATAATAAGGTGATTATTATGTAACTCAAGCTTAGGTGGCTATTAAGTTAGCCCCAAGAAGTATGAATTAAATCTCATGGACCTAGTATAAATAAAAAAAATTGCTACTTAACTTAAATAATCAATTGCCAAATCACTACTTAACTAATAAAATTAATCTAAATCAATAAACTAATTCAAACATAAATAAAAAATTACTTGGTAACTCAAGCTTATGAGACTATTAAGTTTAGTCCCAAGGAGAGTGAAATAAACCTTGTAGCCCTAGTTTAATAAAGATAATTATTATTCAACTTAAATAATCAACAATAAGTCATTGATAAACTGAAGCTTTGAAAACCTTTATTATATTCAATTTGGAGAGTAAATATGTATCAAATTCATATGACTTTTAGGGTTATAATGGCTGATAAAATAAAATATATATATAGATTTTAATACTACTCATCCCATTTATAAAGTTTATAGGCTGGACTACCTCGAGTTGTGGAGCTATATGTCTTAAGGAGGCCTTATTCGTCATGCTCGTTATGATAATGCCATGAATGAATTGATGGAATATAGGTATTAAATTATAAATTTTGCCAAAAAAGAAGAATTTTATTTTAAAAATATATATTTCAAATATAATATGTGGTGTTAAAGAAGTAAATGAATTTTAAATAAAATCATAGTGCTTTCCCATGTTTGATTTATGTTCATCTTTGTAACCCCTTCCTTAATTTATGTAAGGTATATAGATTGGACTACATGGTGCTATGGGGAAATGTATTTTATGGAGTCCTTGCTCCTCATGCCCATTGTGACAATGCCACGTATCTCACAAGTTAAGGGAGAAAGGTCTAAATATCCACATAAATTTCCCCCCTTTATAAATCTAAAGCCACCTTTAGGTACCTAACCCAACACATTAACAACCTAAGTATTGTTGTGAATCTGGATTCAAGGACTATGATTTTGATGATAGAAAATCTTTTCATTTCTATTTAAGTGTCTAACGTTTTAGGTACACAATATCAATTTCAATTCAAGCCAGCTCAAAATCGAACAGTCCGGTTGTGTATTCAGGTTCAATGTAATTTTTTCATCTTTTTTTATTCAAGTGTAATGTAACGGATCTGCAAGCTAAGTAATCTTTCACACACACACTCAGGGGGGAGTTTTAGTGAGTTAGAGTTTCTGTTCAAATTTTATTCAAATCATCTTGGATAATATTCACATCGTCCTAGATGATCCATTAAAAATAGAAACCCTAATTAGGACGACCATGCTAAGTCAGTCTGATTAAGCAGATCATCCTGAGCGATACACCCATCGTAAAGGACTATATGCTCAAATAAAAAATTCTTAACGCCAAACTAATTTAGGCAAGTTTTTATTTTTAGAGATTTGGTCTAATAATCCTAGATGATACATGTATCATCTTAGATGAACCATTATAATCATACATAAACTAGTCAGGTGATTAAGGAAAGTAATTAAGGTTTGAGTAATTTGATCATATCATCCTAGACAATCGCAAGATCGTCCTGGACAATCAATTAAAAATCCTGTCCGTCGAGAGTATTTCACCTGGATAACCCAAATAATCCTCTGGATGATATTCTCGATTTTGAACTAATCATATGGGATGATAGAAAAATCATCCTGGCCGATCAGGTCATTTTGTAATCGTCCAGCATGGTTTGGCTATACGACCTGAGGAATCTGCTGGATGATTTTGGTCTTTTTTAAGTAATCGTATAGGACGATATACGTATCATCCTGGACGATCAAGTCATTTTCTTCAGATCATCCAGGCTTTTCTCTTGGACATCCCGAGCTGTCTTCTGGATGATATTCCTAGTTTGAACTAATCATCCTGGACGATCGTAGAATCCTCTCGGACGATATGAATAGAATTATCTTCTAATCATCCAGAAGAACCAGATCATCCAGGCTAAAAGGGTCTAATTTACACTGATCATACAAGACAATCTACCGATTGTATAGGATGATCTACTAATCATCCTGGATGATCTTTGACGACCAGTTGAAATTTAGGGTAATTTTTGTGCCCTACTATTTAAGATCTCTTATCTTCTATCATTGAGGTTTTTTGCCGTTGTCCTTTCCTATTAGATCTTTAACAATGAGAGAGAGAGAGAGAGAGCTTGGGAGAGAGAGAGAGAGAAGATCTTAAGAGGGGGAGTTTGTGAGGTGTTCACAAAGGTTGCTCCAAGCAAGGATTTGAGTCATCTTGTTCGGTCATTATCTCTTGTCCATAGTGTCTCTGTGGAAGGATCGTTTGCAAGAAGATCAAGGTTCTCTGCCTGCTTCAGGAGGAAGCAAAAGGAGATGAGGTTCTCTACCTGCTTTAGGAGGAAGTGAAAGGAGTCCGGGTTCTCTGCCTCACCGGGTTGGTGGAAAGGAGTTTTTATACAGGCTTCTCTACATTACTATGGGAGTAGAAGTAGAGTCACTTAGTGTTAGTGCAATACCCAGAGGGGAGGCTCTAGGGAACGGATGTATGTCATGTTGATTGAACCACTATAAAATCTGGTGTGTTCTTTCTGATTATTTTACACATTTATTTATCTGTTGATGACCGTGTGATTATGATTATTATTTTATTATTATTGAACATCTGCACATCATCGCAAAACTGTAAAAATTTTAAAACATTCAAAAAGATTTTCTCAATCATTTTTGCTCATGAATTTTTAAAATTATCAATTCAGCCCCCCTCTTGGTTAGCCTCGGGCTAGTTAATAAGGGCTTAACATACCTAATGAACTTTCAAGTGGTATTAGAGCGGGATTCATAAAACCTAGTTTTAAAAAACTTTTGAATTTGATCCATGCCTAACTTTGGTAATAGAAATACTGCTGAAAGTTATTCCATTACTCGTCTAACTTTATTTGATAACATACCGTTTGATTTCTGGAAAACTTACATGTCCACCTTTTTATAATCAATTGATTATCATATGTGGATGCATGTAAAGGATGGTTATGAAGCACCTTTTAGACTTATAAATAATATCAAAATTGAACTTTCTTTTACCGAATGCACTTTTGATGATAGAGATCATCACAACTAAATGCTAAATGTTTGAACTATTTTTTCTGTGCTTTAAGATCTGAAGATTACATGCGTGTGTCTATCTATACAACTAGTAAAGAAATTAGGGATAAATTGTGTATCACTTATGAGGGCACAACTGAAGTTAAACATTTTAGATTGAACATCCTGCTTCATGACTATGAACTCTTTTGCATGAAACCATAGTGAGTCAATATCTGAAATGTATACTAGGTTCACACAAATTATCACCTCCCTGCATGTCTTAGGAAAAGAACTCACCAACTATGAAAAAAGTTAACAAACTCTTGAGAAGTTTACCTTCTTCCTATGATGCCAAGATAACTGCTATCACTGAATCAAAAGATTTGAGCAATTATTCTATTGATAACTTGCTTAGATCACTAATTGCTTACAAGCAAGGAGTGAACCAAAGATAGCATAATGCAGGTGAAAAAAAGAAAGAGAAAACTGTGGTGCTGAAGGCCAACAATAAAGATACTAATACTTCTGGGTCTGATAGCGATGATGTTTCCTTAATCACTAGGCAATTCAAAAGCTTTCTAAGGAAGAAACACAACAACTTTTAAAAGTGGAACAAAGATAAGAGTATCAAAAATTTTAAAGATTCTTTTAATACAGTTTATTTTGAATACTTTAAGCCTTAACATATAAAGGTTGATTGTCCTACACTTAAGGCTCACCTATTACAAATCTGGTTTTGATGATGGCAAACATGTTTCCAGTGTATTTTGCTTGGCTAACCCATTTCAGGCACAAAAGATCACGAGCCACTCAAGCCAACTCAAGATCAGGTCCAAGTGTATCCAATGTACTATTTTTGTTTTTCTTGAGTCAATTGTAATGTAACTGATCCCCCAGCTAAGTAACCTTGCACACACACACTCAGGGGGAGAGCTTGAGTGAATTAGAGTTTCTGTTCATTTTTTGTTCAGATCATCCTGGACGATATTCACATCATCCTGGACAATCAGGTAAAAACAGAAACCTTAATTAGGGCTACTAAGTTAAGAGGGTCTGATTAAGCAGATCATCCTGGATGATATTTGGATCGTGTGGGACGATATGCTCAAATCAGAAATTCTCAACCTCCAGATCAAGTTAGGCAAGTTTTTATTTTAAGTTATTTGGTCTGATCGTCTCGGACGATACGTGTATCATCCTGGACGATTCAGTACAATCATGCCTAATTTAATCTGGTAATTAAGGAAAGCAATTTATTTTTGATTGATACGATCATATCATCCTGGACGATCACAGGATCATCTCAGACAATCATGATCGTCTAGTGTATTTCAGCTGTACGACCCGAACTATGCTCAAGATAATTTTGGCACTTTTTGAACTAATCGTATAAGAGGATACCCTTATCGTCCTGGATGATTAAGTCATTTTTTGGTCGTGCAGCACAAGTTCCTCTGGATAATCCGAACTGTCTTCTGAATAATATTCCTTGATTTACACTAATCATCCTAGACGATCGCAGGATCATACAGGATGATATGATCAATTTTTTCTACTGATCGTCCAGAAGAGCCAGATCGTCCAGGCCTAAATAGCTGATTTTGAACTAATCGTACAGGACGATCTATTGATCATCCTGGACGATCATGGCCGACCAGTTGAGATTTAGGGCAAATCTTAAGCCCTCCTATAAAAGATATTTTTCTTCCAACAAGAAAAATCTTTTGCCACTTTTCTTCCCAGAGAAACCCTAGAGAGAGAGAGTTTGGGAGAGAGAGAAAGGATCTTATGAGGGGGAGTTAGTGAGGGATTCACTAAGGTTACTCCAAGAACAGATCAGAGTTGTCTTCTCCGCTCATCGTCTTTTATCTAGTTGATGTTCATTGTGGGAGGATCGTTCGCAAGAAGATCCAGGGTTCTCTGCCCGCTTCAGGTGGAAGAAAAAGGAGGTCGGGTTCTCTGCCTCACCGTGTGGTAAAAAGGAGTTTTTGTACAGGCTTCTCCACCTTGCTGTGGGAGCAAAAGGAGAGATACTTTTTGTTTAGTGCAACACCCAGAGGGGAGGCTCCGGGGAGTGGACGTAGGTCAAGTTGACCGAACCACTATAAAATCTAGTTTGCTTTTCTGATTCTGTTCTGCACTTTACTTTTCTGATATTAACTGCTTGGGTTAATATCTGTGATAAATCTTTTCATTCTTGTTTACTTATTTCTGCTGCAAAGTATCGAAAAGATTTTTTTGTTCCTCGTGAAATTTTTAAATAGCCAATTCACCCCCCCTCTTGGTTAGCCTCGGGACTAGTTCACTAGGGCTTAACATCCCTATCGAACTTTCAAGTGGTATTAGAGCAGGATTCCAAATTTAGGTTTAAAAACTTTTGAATTTGATCCATGGCTAACTGTAACAATCGTAATACTGTTGAAGGTTATTCAATTACAAGACCACCATTATTTGATAATATTCCTTTTGATTTTTGGAAAACACGCATGTCTACTTTTCTTCAATCGATTGACTATCGTATGTGGATGTTAGTTAAGGATGGATATGAACCACCTTTTAGATTGATTAACAATGTGAAAACTGAACTCCCGTTTGCAGATTGGACTTTTGATGATTGTGATTTTGCACAGTTAAATGCAAAATATTTGAACTGTTTCTTTTGTGCTTTAAAATCTAAAGACTATATATGTGTTTCTACTTGTACAACGGGTATAAAAATCTAGGATAGATTGTGTATAACATATGAAGGTACAACTAAAGTCAAACAGTCTAGGTTAAACATCTTGTTACATGATTATAAACTTTTTCGTATGAGACCTAGTGAGACGATTTCAGAAATGTACACAAGGTTCACTCAAATCGTTACCTCTTTCCATGCTCTAGGAAGAGAACTAACTAATTATGAAAGAGTGAATAAAATTCTTAGATGTTTACCTGCTTCTTACGATGCTAAGATTACTGCGATTATAGAATCTAAAGATTTAAATACTTACTCTATTGACAGCTTGCTTGGATCACTCATTGCTTACGAGCAAGGGGTGAACCAAAGACAACTTGATGCAGGTGAATGAAAGAAGGAGAAGACAGTGGCACTAAAGGCCAAAGATTCAGATGCTAGCACTTTCGTGTCTGATAGCGATGATGTTGCCTTAATCACAAGGCAATTCAAGAGCTTTCTAAGGAAGAAGAATAAGAATTTTCAAAAGTGGAACAAAGGCAAGACTAGTAGAAACTTTAAAGGTTCATCTGAATCTATTTGTTTTGAATGCAGGAAGCCTGGACACATAAAGGTGGATTATCCTACACTCAAGGCTCACCCAAGTTCAGAAAGGATAAGAAGCGGATACAAAAGGCATTCTGGGCAGACTCTGCATCCGACTCCTCTGAGACTGAAGATGAAGAGGAGGAAACAAACTTGTGTCTGATGGCTGATGATCACCCTGGTCAGTCGGACTAGGAAGAGGATGTCAGCTTACTTACGATCAATTATTTGAAGTATCTGAAAAAATTCATGCATCGTATAGGAAGCTTAAGAAAACCCATGCAAGTTTGAAACTAGATTATTTGACTTTGCTAAAAGAGCATGATGTGTTGATTAAGGATCATTCCACTATTGATAGCAATCACATGTCTTTACTAGATGAGTTTGATGAACTGAATAGAAAACATTCTGATTTAACTCTTGAGCATGATGTATTAAAAACATCGTATATTGAATTAGAAGCTGCCTTTAAGAAATTGAATGATATGACATGTGAATTAGAAAGTAATGAAAGTGTAAGAACTTTTGAGATTGCTAGTCTTAACAAGGAGAATGAATTTTTAAGAGTGAAAATTGCTGCTTTTGAAAAGAACAAAAAATCACCTACTTTTGATCCATGGCTAACTGTAACAATCGTAATACTGTTGAAGGTTATTCAATTACAAGACCACCATTATTTGATAATATTCCTTTTGATTTTTGGAAAACACGCATGTCTACTTTTCTTCAATCGATTGACTATCGCATGTGGATGTTAGTTAAGGATGGATATGAACCACCTTTTAGATTGATTAACAATGTGAAAACTGAACTCCCGTTTGCAGATTGGACTTTTGATGATTGTGATTTTGCACAGTTAAATGCAAAATATTTGAACTGTTTCTTTTGTGCTTTAAAATCTAAAGACTATATACGTGGTTCTACTTGTACAACGGGTATAAAAATCTAGGATAGATTGTGTATAACATATGAAGGTACAACTGAAGTCAAACAGTCTAGGTTAAACATCTTGTTACATGATTATAAACTTTTTCGCATGAGACCTAGTGAGACGATTTCAGAAATGTACACAAGGTTCACTCAAATCGTTACCTCTTTGCATGCTCTAGGAAGAGAACTAACTAATTATGAAAGAGTGAATAAAATTCTTAGATGTTTACCTGCTTCTTACGATGCTAAGATTACTGCGATTATAGAATTTAAAGATTTAAATACTTACTCTATTGACAGCTTGCTTGGATCACTCATTGCTTACGAGCAAGGGGTGAACCAAAGACAACTTGATGCAGGTGAATGAAAGAAGGAGAAGACAGTGGCACTAAAGGCCAAAGATTCAGATGCTAGCACTTTCGTGTCTGATAGCGATGATGTTGCCTTAATCACAAGGCAATTCAAGAGCTTTCTAAGGAAGAAGAATAAGAATTTTCAAAAGTGGAACAAAGGCAAGACTAGTAGAAACTTTAAAGGTTCATCTGAATCTTTTTGTTTTGAATGCAGGAAGCCTGGACACATAAAGGTGGATTATCCTACACTCAAGGCTCACCCAAGTTCAGAAAGGATAAGAAGCGGATACAAAAGGCATTCTGGGCAGACTCTGCATCCGACTCCTCTGAGACTGAAGATGAAGAGGAGGAAACAAACTTGTGTCTGATGGCTGATGATCACCCTGGTCAGTCGGACTAGGAAGAGGATGTCAGCTTACTTACGATCAATTATTTGAAGTATCTGAAAAAATTCATGCATCGTATAGGAAGCTTAAGAAAACCCATGCTAGTTTGAAACTAGATTATTTGACTTTGCTAAAAGAGCATGATGTGTTGATTAAGGATCATTCCACTATTAATAGCAATCACATGTCTTTACTAGATGAGTTTGATGAACGGAATAGAAAACATTCTGATTTAACTCTTGAGCATGATGTATTAAAAACATCGTATATTGAATTAGAAGCTGCATTTAAGAAATTGAATGATATGACATGTGAATTAGAAAGTAATGAAAGTGTAAGAACTTTTGAGATTGCTAGTCTTAACAAGGAGAATGAATTTTTAAGAGTGAAAATTGCTGCTTTTGAAAAGAACAAAAAATCACCTACTTTTGAATAGTTTTATGCACCACCGCCTTTTGAAAAATCCGTTGCAAGTTCATCAAAGCATGTTTCATACACTTGTAGGAAGAGGCACTATCATTCATGACGTTTAGTTAATCCTTTTCCTAGTGTTAGATGTTTTTCATGTGGCATGTTAGGACACATTTCCCACACCTGCACTGTTCACCGTAGTACACATTGGGTGTGGAGACCCAAACTGCCTGTTTCATAGCACAACATGCATGCATTGTATTCTTCTTTTCATAAGAAGGAACCCAAACCTGTTTGGGTTCCTAAGACTGACGTTTGATATTTTTGTAGGTGTGCTCTCACACAAGACCTCGTGAGAGCATGTGGTACCTGGACAGCGGATGTTCTAGACACATGACTGGAGATGCAAATCAGTTCATTTCGCTGGAGGCCAGAGCTGGAGGTAAGGTTACACTTGGAGATAACACCACCAGGAAGGTGGTAGGCACATGTATAATTGGTGATTCAAAGAATTTTATGATTGATAATATTTTGCTTGTAGATGGACTGAAACACAACTTGCTGAGCATCAGTCAACATTGTGACAAGGGATACAGCATCAAATTCCTTCCCACTGGCTGCATTTTAAGCTTAAATGATGAAGTTGTTTTGCAGGGGCAAATGATCAACAACGTCTACAAGCTGGATGTAAGTTGCATTAAATCTGATAATTCAATTTGCTTAAAAAATGCTGCTGATGAGTCTGGGTTATGGCATAGGAGATTGTGTCATACCAGTATGAAAACCCTTAGGAGAGTCACCCAAAATGACTTATTTAGAGGTGTGCCCAAGCTTAAGTTCACTAAGGATCACCTGTGTGATGCCTGTTAGTTGGGGAAGCAAGTCGAGTCCTCGTTTCACTCTGTTAAGGACATTAGCAGCTGTAGACCTTTAGAAGTTCTTCACATGGACCTCTTTGGACCCATTACCACTGCTAGCTTAGGGGGGAGAGTCTATGGGTTTGTGATTGTAGATAATTATTCGAGGTTCACTTGGGTGAAATTTTTGTCACATAAATCTTAGTCATTTGATGAGTTTAGATCTTTCTCTACTTGGATTCAAAAGAAGTTAGGATGTGAGATTATTACCATCCATAGTGATCATGGAGGGGAGTTTGAAAATGAAAGATTTGGAAGTTTTTATGAGGATCAAGGGATTAGTCATAATTTTTCAGCTCCTAGGACCCCTCAGCAGAACAGGATAGCTGAAAGGAAGAACAGGACCTTAGTGGAAGCCGCTAGAGCCATGCTTGCCGAGTATTCACTTCCTAAATACTTTTGGGCTGAAGCAGTGAACACTGCTTGTTATGTGCTGAATAGGGTGAATGTGAGAGTCAAACTGAACAAGACACCTTATGAGATCATTAAGGGTAGACTCCAAATCTATCCAACCTCCATGTCTTTGGCTGTAAGGTTTTTATTGTGAACAACGAGAAATCACCCTTAGGAAAATTTGACCCCAAATCTGATGAAGGAGTGTTCTTGGGATATTCAAGTGTGGGAAAATCCTTTAGGGTGTTCAATAAGAGGACTTTGGTGGTGGAAGAAACAACCCATGTAGTGTTTGATGAATCTGATCCTAAGGAGTCTAGATCTGAAGTAGAAGATGAAGAGATTATTGAGGTTACCCAAGGGGTTGGAAATACAAATCTGGAGGAAATGGTAGAACCTCAAACTATGTTGCCTAGAGATTGGAGATATTCTTCAAGTCATCCTAAAGAACTGATCTTAGGAGACCCTTCTGAAGGTGTTAGGAGTAGGCATGGACTTAGGAAGGAAGTAAATCATTCTGTCTTTATCTAAATGACTGAACCCACGCACATCAATCAAGCCCTTTCGGATGAGTTTTGGATCTTAGCTATGCAAGAAGAATTGAATCAGTTTATAAGGAATGATGTTTGGGAGCTAGTAGAAAGACCTAAAAATCAAAGTATTGTGGGAACCAAGTGGGTCTTTAAGAATAAGATGAATGATTCTGGTGTGGTGGTGGGAAATAAGGCAAGATTGGTGGCTAAGGGGTATAATCAGATAGAAGGGATTGATTTTGAGGAGACTTTTGCCCCTGTAGCCAGATTGGAAGCCATTAGAGTGCTACTAGCCTTTGCCTGTTATAAGGGATTTAAGCTGTTTTAAATGAATGTCAAGAGTGCCTTTTTAAATGGGGTAATAAAAGAAGATCTTTTTGTAGAATAACCCCCAGGTTTTGAGAGTTCCCAATATCCAAATCATGTTTATAAATTAAAAAAGGCCTTATATGGATTGAAACATGCACCCAGAGCTTGGTATGAGAGGCTTAGCACATTCCTGTTAGAAAGAGAGTTTGTTAAGGGGAGTTTAGACACCACCCTTTTTCTAAGGAGAATAGGGGATGACTTACTCATTGTACAGATCTATGTTGATGATAAAATTTTTGGATCTTCTGATAAAAATTTATGTGATGAGTTTTCTAAAATAATGAGTAAGGAGTTTGAGATGAGTTTGATGGGAGAATTATCCTACTTTTTGGGGTTTAGCATAAGGCAAATGGATGATGAAACCTTTCTCAATCAATCTAAATACACTAAGGACATCTTGAAGAAATATGAAATGAACAAAGCCATGCCAATCAATACTCCCATAACCTCCTCAGTTTAGTTAGATAAGGATTCAAGTGGAAAATCTACTGATCAGAAGAAGTATAGAGGAATAATAGGATCACTGCTTTACCTGACTACTAGCCGACCTGATATCATGTTTAGTGTCAATCTTTGTGCTAGGTTTCAGGCTGATCCTAAAGAGTCCCACCTGACTGCTATTAAGAGAATTCTTAGATATCTTTTAGGGACCCCAGACCTAGGAATATGGTACCCTAGGCACAGCACCTCTTTTGAGATCATTGGATATTCTGATTCTGACTTTGCGGGGTGTAGGGTGGATAGAAAGAGCACTTCTGGAACTTATCAATTCATAGGACAGTCTTTAGTCTCCTGGTCCAGTAGAAAATAGAATTCAGTTGCACTTTCCACTACTGAAGCTGAGTACATTTCTTAGGGAATTGTGTGGCCCAAGTTCTTTGGTTGAAGCAACAAGTCTTGGATTTAGGGTTACCTGTTGGCACAATTTCTATTTTGTGTGATAATACTAGTGCCATCTGTATCTCTAAGAATCCAATCCAACATTTTAGGACCAAACACAATGATATAAGGCATCACTTCATTAGGGACCATGTTACAGAAGGGGACATTGAGCTATATCATATAGCAACTAAAAATCAACTGGCTGACATATTCACTAAACCACTGGCCTTTGACTCATTCAGCATTTTGAGAACCAGATTAGGAGTGATTGATATAAATGCTTGATTCTGATGACTGTTGATTTCTTATTATTCTGATTGTTATTCTGTTTTCTGTTAGTTCATTTTTGGTTTGATTATTTGCTTTCAGTTGATTTTATTTCTTCTGCTGATTTCTGTTTTAGCCTTGCTGTTAGTTTGATTTGAGCATTTACTTTGATATGATTTTTTACCTGCTTTGTATTCACTGGTTCATATCTTACACTTACTATTTTATGCTTTTCAAAATCTTATCACCGCTCACTACTTCTGATAATCTGAATTTCTGACTGGGAGTTTTACCTTATTTTTATAAGGAAGCTGGTAAGCAGTGATTGATTCCACTGAATCTGTTAAAGGGAAGAAACATTGATGATTATTTCTCTTCCTCTTACTTCTTTACTGGTGTATAGTTTCTTTTGGATAAAAATCCTCTTCAAAATTAAAATGTTAGTTTTTGAAATAGATATTATTTTAGCTTCCTACAGTAATCTACCTCATATCAATAGTGTTTTCAAAGTCTTGAGTCATTAGTTTGATTTTCTAAACCCAGTGATTACATTTATCATATGATGTATGGCTTTTATTTTGTGAATCATTATTCCTTATTGTGGAGAGTCATCTCCTATGTCTGGAAGATAATTTCACAGCTGAGACTCTTTAATTATTATGAAAAGGAGAAAGCTTACAAAAGATGCCAAGTGCACCAAATAAATTGAAAAAGAGGCATAAAATGAGTCCAAAGCTGAAAAGATGTGAAAAATCACCAACTAAAAGATACACAAAGTGTATCAAAAATGAAAAGATGCGCAAAGCGCCAAATAAATTGAAAAAGAGGCACAAAATGAGCCCAACAAAGCTTTCTTTCCTTTCAGATCGTTAAAGGTCTTAGAAAAATCTGTGTGCCGCTAAATTCTTTCAAAAGCTTGTGTTTGAAAATCCTAATTTCTAATTTTTTACTTAGTAACACTATTATATCAGATATTTTTCTGGAACGAGGCTTGAAAGGATCTCTTTTCAAATCTAATTTCTTTTCTTCTGAATCGAATTTTTGTTTTGAAAGAGGTTTGCATCGATAAGGTGCCTGGGGTCGAAGTTACGAAAGTTGATTTTTACAACATTTTCTGGATTTCAGCGCTGTCAATCATCTTCTTATTGGTTTTTGGATCTAAAATTAAGGAAAAATTCTGATTTACTCGAGCAGCTTGATCAAAAAAAAAATTGTTGCTTTTATGTATTTTTGCTGTGAGTTTTATTCAATTTTGTTTTATTTTAATTTCATGGTTGTGTTTTTGGGATCCTGATCTGTCATCTTCATCCTCCATCTTTTTCTATTTTAATCACATCGTCCTAGACGATACCCTGATCATCCTGGATGATCCTCTTCATCTTGGACGATCCAAACATCATCCTGGATGATTCATTCAAAATCATCCACACACTGCTCCTGCTGCTGAAAAACTCTAATTACTGGTGATCATCCTGCACGATCCTTACATCATCCTAGACGATATGATCCATATCTTCCTGATCTGATCAAACGGCTGACATTGCATCAATTATTATCCATCGTCCTGGATGATCCACGTGTCAGCCACTGGACGATTGGAATTTCGCCCGTCCATCACACTTATTGTACATCGTCTGGGATGATCCACCTAATCATCCTGGATGATACTTTTCATCAACGGTCGTCCAGCCTGACTCCTCGGGACGATCGTCTGTGTGTAATCATCCTGGAAAATCTCTGATCGTCCTGGATGATCGGATCGCCTTTTTGACCAATCGTCCAGGCCGTAATAATTGCACTGATCGTCCTGGACGATCTCGCGATCGTACGGGACTATCCGGCCAAGATCTATTTAAACAGCCATTTTCTTGAGGATTTTCCACGCTCTTTCCCCCTCTACTCTCCTTCACTTTTGATTCCTAATGGCTGGTGGCAAACATTCGTGCCAAAAGGGTGTGAGTTCCTCCCGGGGACATGTTGATCCTCGCTTTCCAAATGCAGTCGATTAGGCTGCTTTCGAGTGCTATCATGACGTGGGGATCACGCACTCTAAAATTGTAAATCCCCACACTCTCACTTATCCTATTCTAGATCTGTTCGCACATACCTCCCTCACCTTCATCTTGACCTTAGCCTTTCCTTTTAATCTTGAACTCCTTCAAATTTTCTTTGCCAATTTGTGCATTTCCGTAGACTATTCCACTCTTCGCTCATACGTCAATCAACGTCCCGTGCAACTATCTAAGATTTTCATAATATTCTTAACCTGTCTGTCATTGGCGACAAACTCCACACGCTTATCACCGATCCTGACTATGATTGGAGTGTCACCAATCACTTCCTTCGCAATATAAATGCACCCTATCATGACAATGCTTGCACTTCACTTCTTAAGGATGCACGGACAATCCAGCATGTCCTTCGTTTCTCCGTCATTCTAAAGGCGGGGGATCAAATTCACATCACCCCGTTACTATCCTTGACCACCTACTACATCATGGCCCTTCGAGAGTTTAATGCCTCTGATCTTATTATCTGATACATAGAACACCTAACCACCATTAGAGATCTGGGTCACAGGCGTCGCCCAAATCTAGCTTTAGGTCATCTCATTCATTATGCCTTAGAAACAAAATATGACCTTCAGTATCCTGTTCCTCCTGATGTCCCTCCTTCCTTCTTCACAAACAACTCATTCCACGTCTTACACAGCACCCGACTACATCTGGAGCCCACCTTGGATGTTGAGGAGGAAGAGGAAGAGGCTATTCCAGTTCCTGCTGCACCCGAGGCACCTGCTCCCCTTCGTATTGCCTCTCCCTTTAACCACCTGGTGCAGCGCTTCGATCAGTGAGAGGCCAGATTTGACTCCTATGTTGTTGCCCAGGAGCAGCGGCACACCGAGGACATCCAGCGCTTCACTGACTATGCTGCGCAGCAGCAACAGTAGCATGACCAGGACACTGGCTGGATTGGAGCCCATTTTCAAGCCATTCACCACTACTTCAACCCACCACCGCCACCTCCTTCTTCCGATCAGGATCCACTTCCATTCTAGTTTTCTATTTTATAGTTGTTTTCTTTTCTATTTTATACTGATGTTTTAGTATTTCTGTTTACCCTCCTCCTTTTTATGATGTCAAAAGGGGGAGTCAGTTGTGGTCGTTTCTTATTTTGTTATGTGTTATGTTTCCTGTATTGATTTAGTTGTTAAATGAAAATTTGAAAAAATATTTATTTTTCGATCTCCTAGTTATTTTTTTATTTTCAAACTACTGTACAAATGTTTTCCATCATGAAAAAGGTGGAGATTGTTGCAAATCTGGTTTTAATGATGACAAACATGTTTCTAGTGTGTTTTGCTTGGCTAACCCGTTTCAGGCACAAAAGATCACGAGCCACTCAAGCCAACTCAAGATCGGCTCCAAGTGTGTCCAATGTACTATTTTTCTTTTTCTTGTGTCAATTATGACGTAACTGATCCCCCAGCTAAGTAACCTTACACACACACACTCAGGGGGAGAGCTTGAGTGAATTAGAATTTCTGTTTAGTTTTTCTTCAGAACATCCTGGATGATATTCACATCGTCCTGGACGATCAGGTAAAAATAGAAACCCTAATTAGGGTGATTAACTTAAGAGGGTCTGATTAAGCAGATCATCCTGGACTATCTTTGGATCATACGGGACGATATGCTCAAATCAGAAATTCTTAGCCGCCAGATCAAGTTAGGCAAGTTTTTATTTTAAGTTATTTGGTCTGATCATCCCAGACGATACGTGTATCGTCCTAGACGATTCAGCACAATCATGCCTAATTTAATCTGGTAATTAAGGAAAGTAATTTATTTTTGATTGATACGATCTTATCGTCCTGGACGATCGTCCCGGACGATCATGATCGTCTAGTGCATTTCAGCTGTACGACCTGAACTATGCTCAGGATGATTTTGGCACTTTTTGAACTAATCATACAGGATGATACCCTTATCATCCTGGACGATCAAGTCATTTTTTGGTCATCCAGCACAAGTTTCTCTGGATGACCCGAACTGTCTTCTGGACGATATTCCTCGATTTGCACTAATCATCCCGGATGATCGCAGGATCGTACAGGACGATATGATCAATTTTTTCTACTGATCGTCCAGGCCTAAACAGCTGATTTTGAACTAATCATACAGGACGATCTATCGATCATCCTGGACAATCATGGCCGACCAGTTGAGATTTAGGGCAAATTTTAAGCCCTCCTATAAAAGATATTTTTCTTCCAATAAGAAAAATCTTTTGCCACTTTTCTTCCCAGAGAAACCCTAGAGAGAGAGAGAGAGAGTTTGGGAGAGAGAGAGGGGATCTTGTGAGGGGGAGTTAGTGAGGGATTCATTAAGGTTGCTCCAAGCACGGATCAGAGTCGTCTTCTCCGCTCGTCGTCTTTTGTCTAGTTGGTGTTCGTTGTGGGAGGATCATTTGTTAGAAGATCTGGGGTTCTCTGCTCGCTTCAGGAGGAAGCAAAAGGAGGTTGGGTTCTCTGCCTCACCGTGTGGTGAAAAGGAGGTTTTGTACAGGCTTCTCCGCCTTGCTGTGGGAGAAAAAGGAGAGACTTTTTGTTTAGTGCAATACTCGGTGGGGAGGCTCCGGGGAGTGGACGTAGGTCAAGTTGACCGAACCACTATAAAATCTATTTTGCTTTTCTGATTCTATTCTGCACTTTACTTTTCTGATATTAACTGCTTGGGTGAATATCTGTGATTGATCTTTTCATTGTTGTTTACTTATTTCCGCTGCAAAGTATCGAAAAGATTTTTCTGTTCCTCGTGAAATTTTTAAATAACCAATTCACCCCCCCCTCTTGGTTAGCCTCGGGACTAGTTCACTAGGGCTTAACATCCCTATCAAACTTTCATCACCAAAGCAAGGAAAGGGTGAGGAGAAACCATAGTTCAGGAAGAATAAGAAGAAGATCCAAAAGGCTTTTTGGGTAGATTTAGCATCTAACTCCTCTTATACTGAAGCTAAAGAGGAGACTACAAACTTGTGTTTGATGGTGAATGATCATCCTGGTCAGTCTGGCCAAGAAGAGGTATGTGAGCTAACCTACAATTAATTACATGAAGGTTTTAAAAAAATCCGTTCATCATATACGAAACTTAAGAAAATGCATGCTAGCCTAAAATTAGAATTCATAACTTGAAAAAAGAGCATAAAGTTTTGATTAAGGATCATTATTTATACTATAGCAATCATATGTCATTACTTGATGAATTTGATGAGTTGAATAAAATGTATTCTGAATTGATTGTTGAGCATGATTCATTGAAAACATCACATGTTGATTTAGAAAAAGCTTTTAAAGAATTAGACACCATGGCATGTGACTTAAATAGTAGTGAGCATTATTTGAAATTTGAAATTACAAGTCTCAAAAAAGAAAATGTTTCTAACTGTAAAAATCAGTGCATTTGAGAATAATGAAACACCTCCTATATTTGCATAATTTTACAAACCTCCATCACTTGAATGATCACATTCAAAATCATCAAAACATGCATCATTCAAACCTAGGAAGAGGTATTATCACCCCCATAGATTAGTTAATCATTTTTCTAGTGTTAGATGTTTTTCATGTGGCATGTTAGGATATATCTCTCACACATGCACTGTTCACTATAGTACACATTGGGTATGGAGGCCCAAACTGCATGTTTCACAGCATAGAACACACATATTACATTCTTCTTTTCATAAGAAGGAACCTAAATCTATTTGGCTCCTAAATCTAACATTTGATGATTTTGTAGGTGTGCTCTAACACAAGACCTCGTTAGAGCATGTGGTACCTGGACAATAGATGCTCAAGACATATGATTGGAGATGCAAATCAATTCATTTCATTAGAGGCCAGGACTGGAGGCAAAGTCAATCTTGGAGACAACACCACCAGGAAAGTGGTAGCTGCAGGTTTAATTGGAAACTCCAAGAACCTTTTGATTGAAAATGTTTTGCTTTAGATAGATTGAAACACAACCTGCTCAACATTAGTTAACTCTGTGACAAAGGGTTTAGCATCAAGTTTCTGGAAAACACATGGATTATAAGCTTAAATAATAACACTATTTTATAGGGTAAGAGGATCAACAATGTCTACATGCTTGATTTAAATAATATTGAATGTGCTGATTCATTTTACTTAAAAAATGCTACTGATGAGTCTTGGTTATGGCACAGAAGAGTATGTCATGCCAGCATGAAAACCCTTAAAAGAGTCACCCAAAAAGACTTAGTTAGAGGTGTTCCCAAGCTTAAGTTCACTAAGGACCACCTGTGTGATGCTTGCCAACTAGGGAAGCAAGTCCAATCCTCTTTTCACTCCATTAAGAATGTCAGGTGTGGATTACATTTTTTATTAGTATTTTTGGAATTTATGGTTATGTTGGCTTGGTTTTATCCTCTGGAGTGATCTCCGGTTTTTGGCCTTGCCACCTTTGTACTTGGTAGTGTCGGTGCTGGAGTGTATATCTTGAATTTATTTTGTTTTAATTTATTATGAACTTGCTGGATGGGGTTTCATTGCGGTGAAGATTGGGGGATCTCATTCTCATTCTACGAATAGCCTGTATTTTCCTGATGTTGGGAATTACTTATTGGCTCAGGCAAGCATTGCCCAGGGCTGGATTATAGTGTATAATGTGTTGAAATTTTTCCTGTTGGCTGATGCTTTTATGCATTATTGGTGGATGCTTCCTTCCAAAAGAATGGATTTTCACAATTTGTTTGGTATGGCTATATCTCTGGGGGCTTTCGGCTATGCTATTAATGTTGTGTGTTTTGATCGTACCTGGATTAGCTTTTATTCTTATTTTTTGGTGGACATTTTTTGGCTAATTGGGAATAATTGGCTTAGCATTATTATAACTTATATGGCCCTTACTTGTTGGATTTGGTCACCGGGTTTCTATATTATTATTTATTATGTCTATTTTTGTATTCACCCCTTTTTGCAGAATTTGGATTTTACAGGTTTTGGTAGAGACCTGGCTCTGGAGAAGGTGATTGTGCTAGTTCGAGCCTTTTGTTTAACTCTCATTTTTTGCGTGCCCATCCTTGTGCACCATAGAATGTATCTAGGGTTTTTTGTAATTTTGCTTAGGAGAGGCCTCAAGCTCTTAGGTTTTTATTTTGCTTTCTTTTTGTAGATCTTTCGAGCAGTAGTAAGCTTAAGGTCTCTTTAAGGACTTTGTACCCCTTTTTTATATTAACGCGTAGGCCCCCTCCGGGAGGTTTTCCTTAAAAAAAAGGACATCAGCACCTCTAGATCTTTAGAAGTCCTTCACAAGGATCTCTTTGGACCCATTAGCACTACCAGCTTAAGGGGAAAAGTCTATGGATTTGAGATTGTTAATGATTACTCGAGGTTCACTTGGATTAGATTTCTGTCACATAAATCTGAGTTACTTGATGAATTTAAATCTTTCTCCACTTGGATTCAGAAGAGGTTACGTTGTGAGATCTTGACCATCCATAGTGATCATGGTGGGGAGTTTGAAAATGTGAGATTTGGAACCTTCTATGAGGAGCAAGAGATTAGCCACAACTTTTTAGCTCCTAGCATACCTCAACAAAATGGGGTAGCTGAAAAGAAGAACAGGACCTTAGTGGAAGCTGCTAGAGCCATGCTTACTGAGTATTCACTTCAAAAATACTTTTGGACAGAAGTGGTGAACATAGCCTGTTATGTGTTGAATAGGGTGAATGTTAGATCTAATCTGAATAAGACACCCTATCAGATCATTAAGGGTAGAACTCCAAACCTGTCCCACCTCTATGTTTTTGGCTGTAAGGTGTTTATTCTTAATAATGGGAAATTATGCTTAAGAAAATTTGACCCAAAATCTGATGAAGGAGTGTTCTTAGGATATTCAAGTGTGGAGAAATCCTTTAGGGTGTTTAATAAGAGGACATTGGTGGTGGAGGAGACTACTCATGTAGTGTTTGATGAATTTGGTCCTAAGGAGGTTAGAGCTGATGAAGAAGAGGAAGTAGGAGAGATTACCCAAGGAGTAGAAAATATAAATCTGAAGGAACTAGTAGAACCTGAAAATAACTTGCCTAGAGATTGGTGATATTGTTCAAGTCATCCTAAAGAATCAATCTTAGGAGACCCTTCTGAAGGTGTTAAAACTAGGCGTTGACTTAGGAAGGAAGTAAACCATTCTACATTTATCTCAATGACTGAACGCACCAATATCAATCAAACCCTCTCTAATAAATTTTGGATCTTAGCTGGCCAAGAAGAACTTAACCAATTTGTGAGGAATGATATTTGGGAGTTGGTAGAAAGAGCTAAGGATCAAAGTGTAGTAGGAACCAAGTGGGTCGTTAAGAATAAAATGAATGATTCTGGTGTGGTGGTTAGGAATAAGGCAAGATTTGTGGCTAAGGGGTACAACCAAATTGAAGGGATTGATTTTGAGGAGACCTTTTCCTTTGAAATTAGATTGGAAGCCATTAGGGTGCTAATAGCCTTTACCTGTTATAAGGGATTTAAGCTTTTTTAAATGGATGTCAAGAGTGCCTTTTTAAATGGGGTAATAAAATAAGATTTCTTTGTAGAGCAACCCCCCAGTTTTGAGAGTTCCTAATATCCTAATCATGTCTACAAATTAAAAGAAAGCCTTATATGGATTCAAATAGGCACCTAGGGCTTGGTATGAAAGGCTTAACACATTCGTATTAGAAAGAGAGTTTGTTAAGGGGAGCGTAGACACCACCTTTTTTCAGAGAAAAGTAAAGGATGATTTACTCATTGTCCAGATCTATATTGATGATATACTTTTTGGATCTTCTGATAAAAACCTATGTGATGATTTTTCTAAAACAATAAGAAAGGAGTTTGAGATGAGTAGGATGGGAGAATTGTCCTACTTTTTGGGGTTTGGCATAAGGCAAATGGACGATAGAACTTTAATTAATCAATCAAAGTATATTAAGGACATCTTCAAGAAATATGAAATAGATAAAGCAAGGCCATTAAACACTCCCATGAGTTCTACTATCCAGTTTGACAAAGATTCAAATGGAAAATTTGTTGATTAGAAGAAGTTTAGATGAATATTTAAATCATTGCTTTACCTGACTGCTAGCCAAACTGATATCATATTTAGTGTTTTTCTCTATGATAGATTTCAAGCTGATACTAAGAAATCCCACCTGACTGCAGTAAAGGGAATCCTCAGATATCTCTTAGGGACCCCAACCTTAAGAATCTGGTATCCTAGGCACAACACTTCTTTTGAGATTATTGGATATTCTGATTCTGATTTTACAGGGTGTAAGGTGAATAAAAAGAGCACTTCAGGAATATGCCAATGCATAGGATAGTCTTTAGTTTCCTTGTGCAGTAGAAAATAAAATTTTGTAGCACTTTCCACTGCTGAAGCTAAGTACATTGCCTTACGAAGTTGTGTGGCCCAAGTCCTTTGGTTGAAGCAATAAGTTCTGGATCTAGGATTACCTGTTAGCATAATTTTAGTTCTATGTGATAACACTTGTGCCATCAGCATCTCTAAGAATCCTATCCAACATTCAAGAACCAAACACATTGATATAAGGCATCACTTTATTAGGGACCATATTACAAAAGGGGATATTGAGCTACACCATGTAGCAACTGAAAATCAACTGGCTGACATCATTACTAAACCACTAGTCTTTGAGTCATTCAGCATTTTAAGAACCAGATTGGGTGTTATTGACATAAATGCATGAATATGATGATTGTTGATTTCTAAATTTTCTATTTTTCATTTCTTGTTTAGTTTTTTTGTTTGATTTAATGGTCTGTTTTATTTTAGAATTTTTTTCTGCTGATTTCCATTTGTTTGATTTGCTTATTGGATTTAGTTATCTCCTGCTGAATTTTGTTCACTGATTTTTATTTATTTTAGTTTTTCTTCTTATTATTTATTTACTGGTTATTCTTTTCAGAATCAGATCACTGCTCACTACTGCTAATAAACTAGATTTCGGACTGAGAGTTTTGACTTATTTTTGTTTGGAATCTTGTAAGCAGTGATTGACTCCTCTGAATCTGTTAAAGGGAAGAAACATTGATGATTGTTTCTCTTCCTCTAACTCCTTTAATGGTGTATTATTTCTTTTGGATAAAAATTCTCTTTAAAATAAATAAGTTAGTTTTTGAAATAGAGATCTATTTTATCCTTCTATAGTAATCTACCTTATATGAATAGTATTTTCAAAGCTATGAATCATTGTTATGCTTTTCTTATCAGGTGATTGCACTTATCACATGGAGTATGATTTTATTTTATGAGTTAATCCTCCGTACTGAAGAGAGTGAGATTTCTCTTCTCTTATATTTTGAAGTTAATTCTACAACTGAGATTATTTAGAGATTATAAAAGGAAGCAAACTTGCAAAAAAAAAAAGAGGCGCAAAATGAGCCCAAAGCTAAAAAGATGCACAATGTCGCTAAATTGAAAAGATACATAAAGTGTATCAAAAATTAAAAGATGCGCAAAGAGCGCCAAATAAATTAAAAATTAGGGTCAAAATGAGCCTACAAAGAAATAAGCTTTCTTCCCTTTTAGATCTTTAATTGTCTTAGAAAAATCCATGTGTCACTTAATATTTTCAAAAGCTTGAGATTAAAAATCATGATTTCTGATTCCTTACTTTGTAATACTACATTATCAGATATTTTTTTTGGAACGGGGCTTGAAAGGATCTTTTTTCAAATCTAATTTCTTCTCTTCTGAATTAGACTTTTGTTTGAAAGGAATTTGAACCCGTAAGGTGTCTGAGGCAGGAGTTATGAAAGTTGATTTTCTAACTTTTTTTGGATTTCAGCATTGTCAATTTTCTTCTTTTTGGCTTTTAAATTAAAAATTAAAGAAAATTCTGATTTACGGGAGCGGATCGATTCGAAGAAAAAAAATAAAAAAAAAACAAAAAAGAGGTTTTTTTAATATTTTTTTCAATTTTTTCTTTATCTTTGATTTGATTTTGCTTTTTCTTTTTTTGTATTTTGGGATCCTTGATCATTCCTCTCCATCCTTCATCATTTTTCAATTTTTGGTCACATTGTCCTAGATGATCCCTACATCGTCCTGGATGATATGATCAAATAATCCCTACCTTGATCCAACAGCTGATTTGAACCAATTTTTGGTGATCATCCTGAACGATACACCTCATTATCCTAGATGATCCACTTGGCAGTAGTTGGATGATTTAAATTTGGCCCGTCCGATTCATTTATTGCATATCATCCTGGATGATCCACCTAATTATCCTGGATGATACCTTCTATCAAAAGTCATCCAACCTATCTCCTCGGGATTATCGTCTGTATCTTATCATCCTGGACGATATCTGATCATCCTGGATAATCTGATCGCCTTTTTGACCAATCATCCTAGATTCTTTTATTTCCCCTATTATCCTGGACGATCCTGCGATCGTCTTGGACGATCCTGTGATAGTCTTGGACGATCTGGATGAATTCTATTTAAATAACAATTTTCTTCACTTATTTTCACCACTCTTCT